>CAMFYI010000291.1:187500-190662 GCA_945999865.1 Vitis cinerea var. helleri x Vitis rupestris | reverse complement strand
ACAATCGGGAGACAATAAGGATTAGATAAAATGGGAAATAGAGGTATGTGATAGTAGATAGTGATCTATCTTGATTCTATATTTTTATGCCTTTCATTAATACTGGGAACAAAAGAAACAAGGGATCTTATTATTCTTACATGTTCATTAGAAACATTCCCTTGATACTTTCCAAGGGTGTCACTCGTATTTTGCTTGTGCTTAATGTTTTCTGATTCTACTAGAAATCTTATAAGAACTTGTTTTGTTATAAGTGGATTTATGGGATTGGTTCATCAATGGTCTTGGGTCAGAATCCTTTTTTGACTCTGCACCATCGATCCACTATTATTAGTGAGCAATAATGGAAAAATTCTTTCATATTCATAGAGATAGGGGACATAATTCACATGGATATAGTAAGTCTCGCTTGGGCTGCTTTAATGGTAGTCTTTACATTTTCTCTTTCACTCGTAGTATGGGGAAGAAGTGGACTCTAGAGGTACTATTGATTCAGTTGAGGAATCAAACTGTATCAATTGTTTTATAGATCGTTCTGCAAAGCGTTTTTTTTAACTATTTTTATATAATAAATATAAATAAAAATATCTTCATTTCGAAATTCCATTGTATTCTAGTGGAATAATGTATTATATGAATAATACCTTTTCAATCAAAAGAATATTTCAACGATTCCCATGTTTGTATTTCGAAAGTAAAGTAAAAGGGATACAGATGATAGGAAATTTATTCCAGCCAAATTTGAATTCTATTCTTCCTAAATTTTCTATTTCGATGAACTGATTCTTACCAGAATTTTATATGGACAATGAGGAACAACGGACCCTTTTTCTTATTTGTTTTAGTTGTTTCCCTCTTTACTGTTCAAAGAGAAAGAGGAAGTCGTTCTGTTATTAAGTGGATACGCACTTTCTATGGGAAAGAACATAGACATGGTGGTTGTCCAGGGAGATATTACACATAATAAGATCCTGTCTTGGGCGAGTCCCATATTGTGGACTTACCACTTGTTTTATTATTTAAAAAATTGGATTTATGCTTTATCGACTCATTTCAAATCATAGTTCAAAGGTTAAAAATCGGTGGGTTTTACTTTTACTATACTTCTTTTTGAAATCCGAAGAAGTTATCATATAATTCCCTGGATCATCTATCAATGGCTCAATCAATTACTTCTTTGAAATGCTAAAAAAAAGATTACTTGGTTTTCTTTTATATATGCCCATACTGTTTTTCCTTCATTGATTTGATTCTTTCGATGGATACCAGGATTCATATTTGAAATAATCAGAAATCTAGGAATTAGACCCATAAGAGTAAGAGTTCACTTTCGATTATTTCAAATTGATTGTAATCAATACAAATCAAAGCAAAGAAATAGAATTGGGGTGCTATGTACATATATGTAATTGATATCTACATATATGAAAATACATATCGTGGATTGATCTATATTAAGATGTTATACAGTACAACTTTAAATAACATTAATATAATAGTAAATATAATAGAATAATAGATAGACTGGTAGAAAGATTTATATATAAATCTTTCTACCAGTCTATCTATCTATTAGAATACTATTAGAATACTAATACTGCTGATCCTAGTCCGCTCATTTCATTTAAGACACTAAATTGGAATGGAATCCTTTTCATTTTATTTCTTCAATTATTGATAAGGACTAAGAAGTTCAGTTTCATTCAAATTAATTATTTTGACTAACTGTTTTTACGTAAATGATAAGTAAAAAAGCAGTAGGAACTAGAATGAACAGTGCAGTAGCAATAAATGCGAGAATATTTACTTCCATAATATCATCGTTTCATTTTTTTTTTTTCGCAATAACTCGGGATTTAATCCCATAGAGATGATAAATCTTTCGCCTGTAATGTAAATTCAATGGGATGAATTACATCTCGATGATATTGAATCGGATCAATATCATGAATAACAATATCTGAGCTATCAAATTGATTCATCGTCGAGAATTGAATAGTATAACATAGGAAGATCTTTTATCCATACCGACTCAAAAATTTTATTCCTGATCCACTCAAGAATTCCTTTATTTATCCACTCTTTTTTTCTATAACCTATTGCCTTCCTTGTACAATTATCAGATAAAGTATCATCTGACCGCTTTTCCACTTCCATTGATTACAAACCCAAACAAACAATAGAAGTGAAATGGAAAAAAGGAATAGGGGTTATAAACTACGTTTTTTAATGATCTAATTTTATTGGAAGACAAAGAAGGGTGATAAAGATGAGTCCTGGTATAAAAGATCTAATATTCCATAAAATTCACTATTTTAGAGTTTTGTTCTTTGTTCGATGGGACCCCTAAAAAAGATTATTCATTACCTTGGTAAGAGTGGTGGGATCCTTGTTTGATCTTTTTTTTTTTTTTTAATATCCTCTTTCCTTGGATTAGTACTCGGACTCATATATCAAAAGGTCAGTATGAAATTTGAAGGAGATCGATTCTTTCAAATTAAAATTAGTAATTGAAGTTACACAAAATCGGAGCCAGAAAAGGAGATAGGTTCAATTTGAAAAGTATTCTATTAGGGTAACTATGTTAAATTCATTTTGTTTTTGTATCGTACAAAAAACGAATTCTATTTGTGTATGTGCTCCCGGGAACGATATGGTACTCTATTCCATTACACGGATCAGGAGTAATCGAAAAAGCCAGACCCAGACCCAGCACGGTTGGATACCCGAATATAATGCTACAATAATTGTACTAATGCACATATGTCTCTCTCCCATCAATCGGTACTAGTTAAAGTAATGGAAATTCCCATATTTGTTTGATGAGAAATTCGAAAGAAAATATATATATAATATAAATAAAATAGAAATATAAATTAAGAATAAGCATCCCCCTATAGATAAATAAATCTATTTTATTTTTTTTATTGGATCCGTCGGGACTGACGGGGCTCGAACCCGCAGCCTTCCGCCTTGACAGGGCGGTGCTCTGACCAATTGAACTACATCCCAGGGAAATAAGGTGTATAGCCATAGCCCACATATTCTTATGATTTAATTCAACCCATTTCTATTTAGAAGGGCCATCTTATATTATAAGAGAGACGCGAGTGATATATTGATTATACACTTGATTATACACACGGATATGCACTTTAGTGA
>CAMFYI010000291.1:170000-172500 GCA_945999865.1 Vitis cinerea var. helleri x Vitis rupestris | reverse complement strand
TAAGAAATATTTGAATCTGATTCATCCAAATGTAGTAGTATACTAATGAAGATAACTATTCCAATTTCATCGAAGTTGAAGAATCAAGGAATTTTTCCTAGAGATTAGGATAACTCGAGAAGTTTTGATTGAATTGTGATCCAAAGAGGAAAAAGAATCGAATAATCATTTTATGAAAATGGAATAACCGTCCATTTTGTGTTGTGTGCATAGTGGGTATACACTATACAATCAAATATACAAATATAAAAATCCCTGGGATGATTCATGAATTTGTAATAGATCTATGAGGTAAGGGGTTGTTGTTGAGAAATCTAAAACTGGAAAGGAATTTTAAAATTCTTATGGAAATGGAATCATAGTCTAAATAGAATCATGATCTAAAAATATCCATTAACCATAGTCTAAAAAAAGGGAATCCTTATATTTAGAGTTAGAATGGGATTGGTCATACCTATCCAATAATCTAAATGACTCGCTATTCACTCGGTTTCTGGGTCATAATCATTATGTAGGAGAGATGGCCGAGTGGTTCAAGGCGTAGCATTGGAACTGCTATGTAGGCTTTTGTTTACCGAGGGTTCGAATCCCTCTCTTTCCGTACCTTCACCTAATTCACCAATGTTACTGACCGCACTGTATCAAATAACAAATATTCCAACAGTTAGACCTTTCTTTGATATAGATTCTCTATTCCTAATTGCTGTGGTACATAAAATACTGTACTGTAAAGGGGGGACAAGGAATAAAAATATCCCTGCCGATCTATGATATATGAATGGGAGAAAAATCTCTGACCCCTTACCGTAGGTCAATTTACTTCGGCGAAAAAGGGGGGGGGGTCAAATTGACCGAACCCTCGTTATTTTAGTTAGGTTTAAGTCTGACGGGAATAATATTCTACGACTAGCAATTCATTTATTTTCAAACCGACCCAGTTACTATCTATTATTTGATTGACTAATCCTTTAAATTGGAATGGGTGAAGAGTCAAATGTTTTGGCAATTCCTCATGGGAGGATGAATCAAAAACATTTTGAATCAGAGCTCTGGATTTTTGTTCATTCCCCGCCGTAATAATATCTCGGGGTTTGCAGCGATAACTTGGTATATCTACTATACGACCATTAACTAAAATATGTCTATGATTAACTAATTGGCGGGCTCCAGGAATAGTCGAAGCCATACCCAATCGAAAAAGGATGTTATCCAAACGCATTTCAAGTAATTGGAGTAAAACCCGACCTGTTGCCCCTTTGGCTTTTCCGGCGATACGAACATAGTTAAGTAATTGGCGTTCTGTAAGACCATAATGAAAACGCAATTTTTGTTTTTCTTCTAGACGAATACGATATTGAGATCTTTTCCCGGAACGCGATTGGTTTCTAAGATCACTTCCGGCTCTAGGCCTTTTACTAGTTAGTCCCGGTAAAGCCCCCAGACGGCGTATTTTTTTGAAACGAGGCCCTCGGTAACGCGACATAAAGACTCCTTATTTTATTGAAATTTCATTTTACAGAAAAACTTAAATTAAAACTGAACTAAATGATAAATGAAGCGAAATCTACTGAAGTATTGTACTACAAAGAATAATGAGATGAATTGTCTCAATATCCAGACCCTTTTGTATTGTTCTTGATTTGTTCTGCAGAGATCTAACTCCTTCTATTTTGATTCATAGTTGTAAGTTCCTACGACATAATAGATCGGTTTTGGAGAAAGGAGAATAATCTTTATTCTTTGATTTTAAAGAGACATTATCAATAACCAAACAAATAGAGAAAAGCCAGCTATCGGAATCGAACCGATGACCATCGCATTACAAATGCGATGCTCTAACCTCTGAGCTAAGCGGGCTCACCAGAAATTGTACATGCATAGAAATTCAGTAAACTGCTGGTATCTTAGCTATTAACTATTCCTTCTTAGCTAGTCACAATTAATATGAATATATAAAAGAATAAAGAATATAGATTCAAAAAAAAAATATTGAATATTAACGATTAATAGAATAGAGCAATATATAATTTCGATCTATTTATCAATTATATGTTTAAAACTAATCAATATCTTAATTAGATAGTAAGGTTTTCTTTTTTTTTTTTTCATTTTTCTTTTTGAATTCAAATAAAATTTGAAATTTATTTTATTGTTTTATATTATAATATTATTACATATAGGATATGATTACATATCATATACTTTTCTATATAAGATAGAAATTCTCTATCTAATTATTAGATTAGAATCTTATTATTCTAATATACATATACATTAGAATTCCATAATATAATTTTTTCATTTTTTAAATATATTAATACTTAGTGATCATTAAATAATCATTAATGAATTCCCATTTTAGTTATAGAGGGTCTGCTCTAAGGACTAAGGAAAGGATAAGAAAAATGAAATAGAAAGATGCAATCCAGATAAATGCAATTCAGATCATAATGAGACATTCCTCTGCTTTCATTCGGAAAGGTGGAAGCTAAGACAAAAA
>CAMFYI010000291.1:150000-152500 GCA_945999865.1 Vitis cinerea var. helleri x Vitis rupestris | reverse complement strand
AATCGAGTGATTCCTTCTTTCTTCTAACTTTGAAAGGATCGATAGATACTATCGAGGAGCAGATGTTCTGAATCAATCAATCAAGTTCGTTTTTCAAAAACATCATCAGAAAAAAAATGAAATGGAGTTTTTTTAAACATCGTAAAAGGAGATCCGTTTTGTCTGGCATTTATCCGAATAAAATCTTATGATTATTAAGAACTCAACGGGACCTTCCCTCTCGAATCAGACAAACTTGGCCAAAGAAGGGGGTGGGTCCCATTGAGTTCTTACGCTTTCATGTCGACAACTCAATTCATCCGATTACTACAGGGATGAACCCAATCCGGAATATGAACCATAAAAGAAAATGCCTATTAAACCGATCACAGGAATACCAGTTACAGTACCTATTAGCCAAAGAGGAATCCTTCCAGTAGTATCGGCCATTTACCCCACTTCCCTCCACATTTCATCAAGTGGTCATGCTAGAGACATAAACAGTCATGGATAATTATGAGATGAGATCCTTCCGAATGGGATAAGAGAATTCCTACTATTATTATTTATTTTATTAGTCTCTTTCGTTCTCTTAATTCTTAATTGAAAAAATAATTGGAAAATAAAACAGCAAGTACAAAAATGAGTAATAACCCCCAGTAAAGACTGGTACGATTCAATTCAACATTTTGTTCGTTCGGGTTTGATTGTGTCGTAGCTCTATAATTCGGATTAGGTTTATCGTTGGATGAACTGCATTGCTGATATTGACCCCAAAAAAGAAACGGTAGGTACAGCTAGTCCGTGAACAGCCAACCATCGCACTGTAAAAATTGGATAGGTTCGATCTATGGTCATTGGGGCCTCCTAAAAAGATCTACTAAATTCATCGAGTTGTTCCAAAGGATCAAAACGGCCGGTTATTAATGGAATTCCTTGTCGGCTCTCTGTAAAATACTCGTTTGGCCGAGGACTTCCAAACACATCGTAAGCTAAACCCGTGCTGACGAATAACCAACCCGCAATGAATAGGGAAGGTATAGTAATGCTATGAATGACCCAGTATCGAATACTGGTAATAATATCAGCAAAAGAACGTTCTCCTGTGCTTCCAGACATGCCGAGCTCCACATATTCTTGTACAGTCAAAGGACGATCGATTTCGTAAAAGATGAGATCAGTAAATAGAAATTCACTGAAAATGGATATTTGTGAGATCGTCAATATTGTACCGAGGGTGTCTTTAGAGTATACCGAATCAGTATAGCTATCCTTCTTCTGCCACAGCAACGCAATTTCAATCAGTATCGAAATGAAGTGTTAGAAAAGTTCTTTCTTCCTTTCTTGTTGCTTATCAATGTAGAACCATGTGCCATTCAATAGAAAATCTCTCAAATTCCTGTAGTATAGGGTTTCTCTCTACTATTGGTTTCGGACTAGAAACTGAAGATCAGGTAAAATAAATGTGAATCTGACAAATTTCTTTTTAATAATTCATGAAAGAGATTATCATATTCCCACAATTTTATTGATACGAAATCTAGAAATCGCCTTTTCGTTTTCGTGGTTGTAGAAGAGGTTTTTTTTTTTTTTGAATCTTTTTTTTTTTTCATTTTAAAGAATTTCTTAGTTATCCAATAACAAGTAACAGTAGTAGATAGTATTCGATGAAAGAAAGAGAACAATGAATAAAATAATGGGAACAATCAATATTCGCGAAGCACGCATTGTTGTATTAGATCTAAGGGTTCTTTCTTGACCTAACTACCTAACTAGAAGTTATAATATGGAAAGACAAAATGTGGAACCTATAAAGGAAAAGATAATAGGAATTTTTTAGAATCTAATTGAACCAAAATACAGATTTTATTTTTTCGAGTGATCTGATCGTGCGATATCTTTTTTTTTTTCTCATTCGAGATACTATGTGAATGAACCTACTATTGAATCTAATGAGTTAAAATTAAAGTAAAAAGTAAAAGAAAAGATTTTATTGTTATAAGGGCACTCTTCGTTCCAAAATATAAAATGTATTCGATACAATTAAAAAAGAAATGATCAAAATAGAAATGATTTTCTAATTTTGTTTCATAGTGACGCAAAGAAAGTTTCATTTTTGAACGAAGTTACACGGCACAGTTCTTATTTTATTATTAGTTTACTCAAGAGTTGCTCAATGAATCTGTTGATTCGGAATCACGGTATGGGTAGATGCCACAGATAATGAATCGATTTCTTTTTATACCTCTATCACTCTATCTTTGTTAGTGCCGCCTATAATAATTGATTGATGAATCAAAAACTTTCAATTTAACTTATTCTTTCAATTGGTATTTTTGTTTATCCTCGTATCTCGCAAAAATGGAAACTTAGGTAAGTGCTTTATAAACATATGTATAATAAAGAACATATTTCATTTAGCTCCTTCATGCCTACTATAACTAGTTATTTCGGTTTTCTACTAGCGGCTTCAACTATAACCTCAGTCCTATTTATTGGTCTAAGCAAGATACGACTTATT
>CAMFYI010000291.1:145000-147500 GCA_945999865.1 Vitis cinerea var. helleri x Vitis rupestris | reverse complement strand
TAATCGGGGAAGAAGAAGAAATCCTTTTTTTTTTTATTGAACATATTCCTTCATTTTGACGACTTTATCATATTTTATCATACTAATTTAGAATCTACCTTCCCGGAGTTCATTCTCCGGGGAACTCCATTTATTTAAATCATTAAATCATTCCGGTGAATTCTTTACAATCTCTTTATTTTATGATCTCATTGGAAATCATATAAAGACAATTCCTATTGGATATAGCTATTTGTGCAAGTATTTTACGATTAAGAAGTAACTGCCTCTTGTACAGATCGTGTATAAATCTACTATAACTATAGGATGCCCCATTCTCGTGAATTACTGCATTTATCCGAGTGATCCACAAACGACGAAAATCTCTCTTTTGCCGATCTCTATCCCGATGAGTCGAAACCAAAGCTCTGATTTTCTGTTGAGTAATAGTTCGAGTAAGTCTTGAATGGGCTCCTCGAAAGCTTGATGTAAATAAACGAATTTTTGTTCTACGTCTACGAGCTATATATCCTCGTCTAGTTCTGGTCATTGAATAAATGAAACTTTGATGAATAACTAATTGATTTCCTTTCTTTCAGTTATCCTTGTACCCTTTCCTGGTCTATTAATAACAAAGCGGATTCTTCCAATGTATAAAATAAAAATTCCAATGGCTTTTGCTACTATAACCTTCCCGACCACGATTTTTTTTTCTTTTTTCTATGCATTTCACCTCGAAATAAGAAATAGTATTGATACTAGGTATCAAAAACATAGTAAATTAACTAAAAAAGTAGTCAATTTGAAATTAAATGGATAAAGAAATAGTGGGTTCCATCGTTTCTATGGTTACTTCTTAAACGGTGAGGTCCTTTCTATACACCGGAGCTCCTTCCTTCATTTAATAAATCTTATTGGTAACTTGTACAGTTCACACTCTTTGGCTCTACCCATGAATTATCCAGTAATAGGTCTTTCACAATGAGATCTACCTATACAGTAACGGTATTTAATTATGAAGGTTAGCTAAGTAGCTGACCCTGTTAGTCCGTTCTTGCAAGAGTGGGAGCCCAATCTTTCTGCTGATTTTCCCCGCTTAATGGATAACCCTTTTGCCAATGGGGAATTGCTTATTATCTTAAATTTAGGTGATTGTATTTGCACCGACGGAAACCATAAATTTCATACACAATACACAATAGGGGAATATGATAGATCTTTTTTTTTTTAGTTTAGATAGTGAATGGAGTTCTTCCATTCTATTCACTGGTACTGATCATTGATACTGGAAAAGTTGTTTTTCGTCCCAGTCCATGATCTGAACGAGTCGCACATACACCCTAGTACATGTTCCTCGGCGCTGAGGACACCCCCGAAGAGCGGGGGATTTCGTGACATTTCTGATTGGCTGTCTTGTGTTTCTAATAAGTTGTTTAATAGTTGGCATGCTGAATCATATACATAATGTACTGGTTTAGATCGATCCTAACCGGATGATTATGAATTACCCCCATTTTATTTAATTTAATGAAAATGAAACCCGGTAAGAAGATCTCAAATCACGGATTTGCACGAAATCCTTTCTTTTTTCATTGAACCGCTACAAGATCAACAATTCCATGAGTTTGGGCTTCTGTTGCTGACATAAAAACATCCCTTTCCAGGTCTTCGGATACAACCCATAAGGGTTTGCCCGTTCTTTGTACATAAACCTTTGTGATGATTTCGCGCAGTTTCAGTAGTTCTTCCGCTTCCATGACAAATTCTCCGGCTTGTGCCTCATAAAAAGCGGCAGCCGGTTGATGGATCATTACCCTGATGATATAACATAATAAATGATTTCTCTATCTCGTATGATGAGTCGAAGAGAAGAGATAAAGAATAACAAGAAAAAAAGATAGAATTGAACAACCGTACAGGCATCTTTTGCGAATTGCATACGGCTCTACAATGGAATTGACTTTTACCTGCCATCGAAAAATGTAGGATCTGTCAGATCCAGATCGGTAAATGATCCAATTACCACCCTTCCTTTCGGAGAAGTTAAAAAATACTATGATGGCTCCGTTACGTTATATATTTATTTCCTCTATGATTCAGCAATCCCAAAGTTTCTTTTTGATCTGATCAAATAAAATAAGAACCAAATAAGATTATTTTTTATTTTCGTATCCTTTCATAACATAAAGATTGTTAAGAGCCTTCTGGTGTGAAAACAAAAAGTTTGTGACGCTGAAACGGACCCCCGATAGATAAGATAAAATCGGAAATACCCTTTATCTCATACTTCTCTTTCGATACATAATCTAATGTTTTGAAAAAAAAACAATAAAGAATTTTCTCATATCGAATTCGAAGTGCCATGCTATTATTACTTAATATTCATATTTCATATGGCGAAGGCATAGTCTGCTTTTTTCTATCAAATAAAAAACTCATTGGCGCCAAGCGTGAGGGAATGCTAGACGTTTGGTAATTGTTCCTCCGACCAGGATAAAAGATCCCATTGAAGCGGCTAATC
>CAMFYI010000291.1:132500-140000 GCA_945999865.1 Vitis cinerea var. helleri x Vitis rupestris | reverse complement strand
GTATATCTCACCGGTGGATTTAAAAAACCTCGCGAATTGACTTGGGTTACAGGTGTGGTTCTGGGTGTATTGACCGCATCTTTTGGTGTAACTGGTTATTCTTTACCTCGGGACCAAATTGGTTATTGGGCAGTCAAAATTGTAACAGGTGTACCTGAAGCTATTCCTGTAATAGGATCACCTTTGGTAGAGTTATTACGCGGAAGTGCTAGTGTGGGACAATCCACTTTGACCCGTTTTTATAGTTTACACACTTTTGTATTACCTCTTCTTACGGCCGTATTTATGTTAATGCACTTCCCAATGATACGTAAGCAAGGTATTTCTGGTCCTTTATAGAGAAGATAGATCATAGATATTTATAATCAATCATTTACACTACGGGTAGGAAGAATAGTATTTCATTGCTACAAATATGGATTATTGAAAAGAATAAGACATGTATTTGGATCTTTCCCTTCAACTCCACAATATTGTATTTTTTATAACGAATAGTTGAAGTGAATTCTCCGAAGAGAAAATGGATTATGGGAGTGTGTGTGACTTGAACTATTGATTGGGCCTTGCAGATATATACCTTTATCCGCCACATTGAAATTCACAACCAAATGTGTCTTTGTTCTAACCACCGCGCAAGCCCCATACAGAATAGGCTGGTTCGCTTGAAGAGAATCTTTTCTATGATCAGACCCGAATCATGTCGTGCATGAACAGGCTCCGTAAGATCCAGTAGAATAAGTGATGCGTCATGATCCAGATTATGTTTTATCTATTTCACTTACTTAACTTAATAGTAAGTATGGAAATGCATTCATTTCCTCTGCATCGACCCGATTTATGATACTATCGGAGTGAAACAAGGGATCTAAAGAAGAACAGAGGCTAGACTATATTAGTAACAAGTAAATCCTTTGTATGTAAAAAAACTCGAGATATTTTGTTGGGGATAAACGCCAATCGCAAGGTCTGAGACGACCCAGAAAGCACTTGATCATGATCGACTTTGTCGGCCTACTTGGGTATTGAGCATTTACCTGAAAGAACTTCAGTTCTTTCAGCGGATAGTTAGTTGCAACTCCGGAAAACGGAATCCGATAAAATTTATCTTACATAGAATCATTCATATATGTGTGGATATGGATAACATATAGATTTTTATATTTTATATGGATCCATTTGGTTCTTTTAATTCTTGCTCGAGCCGGATGATGAAAAATTATCATGTCCGGTTCCTTCGGGGGATGGATCTATAAGAATTCACCTATCCCAATAACAAAAAAACCTGACTTGAACGATCCTGTATTAAGAGCTAAATTAGCTAAAGGGATGGGTCATAATTATTACGGAGAACCCGCATGGCCCAATGATCTTTTATATATCTTTCCAGTAGTTATTCTAGGTACTATTGCATGTAACGTAGGCTTAGCGGTTCTAGAACCATCAATGATTGGTGAACCAGCAGATCCATTTGCAACTCCTTTGGAAATATTACCTGAATGGTATTTCTTTCCCGTATTTCAAATACTTCGTACAGTACCTAATAAGTTATTAGGTGTTCTTTTAATGGTTTCAGTACCTGCGGGATTATTAACAGTACCTTTTTTGGAAAATGTTAATAAATTCCAAAATCCATTTCGTCGTCCAGTAGCGACAACCGTTTTTTTGATTGGTACCGCAGTGGCCCTTTGGTTGGGTATTGGAGCAACATTACCTATTGATAAATCCCTAACTTTAGGTCTTTTTTAAATTTCAATTGATTCCATTGTGAAATAAAATATCCCGCATGTGTATCTAGGGAATAGTCGCTTCAAAGTGAATTCTCCCTAGATACATACATCTATTCAATTAAATTCTGAATCTGTTCCGAATATATGGATTTGGTTAAAGATTCAAAACCCAGTTTTTTTTTCTAAAAAAAAAAAAAAAATATGAAAAAAATTCAATCTATTTATTATTCTTCGGTTAATCAATTGTGAAATGTTTTTCTAGAATGCCCAATAACTGTTTTACATCTTCTATGCGAAAATCTTCAATTTTCATAAGATCCTTTTGACTCTTATTCAAAAGGTCTAATAATGTATGTATATTGGACCTTTTGAGGCAATTATAGATCCTGGGAGGCAATTCTAATTGGTCAATAAAAATATATTTCAATTCTATTTCTTTTTTGTTTTTCCTTAGTTTAGCCAATCTATCATGAAAAGTAAGAGGGGGTAAAGTGCTCTTGTGTTGATTGTACTCTAAATGTAAAGTTTCTTCTTCCGCATGTAGAAAAGGAATAAATAAATCAATCAAATTACGGGAGGCTTCATGAAGTGCTTCTTTAGGAGTTAAACTCCCATTTGTCCATATTTCGAGAAAAAGTATCTCTTGTCTTTCATTCCCATTCCCATAAGAATGAATACTATGATTCGCATTTCGAACAGGCATGAATACAGCATCTATAGGATAACTTCCGTCTTGAAAGTTATTTGGCCTTTTTATACTATATCCGCGATTCCTCTCGATTTGTAATCCAATACACAAATCAATCGGTTCCATCAGTCTAGCTATATGTTGTGTATTATCAACGATTTCCACAGAAGGCGGTGAAATGATGTCTTGAGCAGTTACATATCCAGGACCCCTGGCACAAATAAACGCGCCGCGAGTTCCATACAGATTACTTCTCAATACAATTTCTTTCAAATTCATTAAAATTTCATGTACTGATTCTTGAATACCTACTATGGTAGAATATTCATGGGGTATTTTCTCAGATTTTGCACGTGTGATACATGTTCCTTCTATTTCTCCAAGCAAAGCTCTTCGCATCGCAATGCCTATTGTGTCGGCTTGACCTTTAATAAGTGGAGACAGAATAAAGCGTCCATAACAAAGACGCTTATTGTCTACTCTTGATTCAACACACTTCCACTGCAGTGTCCGAGTAGATACTGTTACTTTCTCTCGAACCATAGTAATATTACTTGATCAGATCATTGAATCATTTATTTCTCTTGAAATCTCTTCAATGTTTATTTCTACACAGTTTATTCCTATACACGTCTTTTTTTAGGAGGTCTACAGCCGTTATGTGGCATAGGAGTTACATCCCGTACGAAACTTAATAGTATACCACTTCTACGAATAGCTCGTAATGCTGCATCTCTTCCGAGACCAGGACCCTTTATCATGACTTCTGCTCGTTGCATACCTTGATCCACTACTGTACGAATAGCATTTCCTGCTGCGGTTTGAGCAGCAAATGGCGTCCCTCTTCTTGTACCCCTGAATCCACAAGTACCGGCCGAGGACCAAGAAACCACCCGACCCCGTACATCTGTAACGGTCACAATGGTATTGTTAAAACTTGCTTGAACATGAATAACTCCCTTTGGTATTCTACGCGCACTCTTACGTGAACCAATACGTCCATTCCTACGTGAACCAATTCTTGGTATAGGTTTTGCCATATTTTATCATCTCATAAATATGAGTAAGAGATATATGGATATATCCATTTCATGTCAAAACATGATTTTTTTTTATTTGTACATCGGGTTCTTTAGAGAATCTCTTTTCGAAAAATTATCCTTGTCTTTGTTTATGTCTCGGGTTGGGACAAATTACTATAATTCGTCCCCGTCTACGGATCAGTCGACATTTTTCGCAAATTTTACGAACAGAAGCCCTTATTTTCATATTTGTTATTCCTTACCTTAACTTAATTAAGAATCTACTTCTTGGAAGAAAATAAGTTTCTTGAAATTTTGAACTTCGAATTGTATCTCCATGAAAAAAGGAATGTTGAAGTTGAAAAACTCCCTAATTATTCGAATCCTTGTTTCGGATTCTATAAATTATACGCCCTTTGGTTGAATCATAACGACTTACTTCAATTTTGACTCTATCTCCTGGTAGTATCCGTATAAAACTACGTCGGATCCTTCCTGAAACATAACCTAGAATCATATTTTCATTATCTAAACGCACCCGGAACATACCGTTGGGAAGTGATTCAGTAATTAAACCTTCATGAATCCATTTTTGTTCTTTCATTCCAGGTAAAACCCCCTTAAAGTATTAATTAATGGAGGAGTAGTGATATTAGACAACCCGCCCTTTCTCTTTTTTTTTTCACAAATAGGAAGTTCCGGATCCAATTCGAATATCAGAAGGATTACCATATATAACACAAAATTTCTCCACCAATTCTTTCTAGGCGAGCCTCTCGGTCTGTCATTATACCTCTAGAAGTAGAAAGAATTACAATCCCCATACCACCTAAAATTCTAGGAATTCGTTGATAGTTAGAATAGATTCGTAGACCAGGTCGACTGATCCGTTTTAAATTTAAAATAGTTCTATATGTTCCTTTCCTATTCCTTCTATGTCGCAGGGTTAAAACCAAAAAATATTTGTTGCTTTCCTGATGTTTCCTCACGTTTTCGATAAAACCTTCCCGTAAAAGTATTTTAACAATGTTTTCGGTGATATTAGTAGATGCTATTCGAACCGTTACTTTTCTATCCATGTCGACATTTCGTATAGAGGTTATTATGTCAGCAATAGTGTCCCTACCCATGATGAACTAAAATTATTGGTGCCTGCTAATTTTGATATAATCAACATGCTCTTTTTTATTTTTTTATTTATGAATTCTATTAAATATTAAATTAAAGGTATATGCGTGAAACACAATCTACTAATTAATCTATTTCATTCGCTTACTATAACTATATCATGGTCTCGTCTTATAATACCTCAGGGGCTAAGGAAACTATTTTAGTAAAATTTAACTGTCTCAATTCCCGGACGATCGCACCAAAAATTCGAGTTCCTTTTGGGTTTCCTTCTTGATCAATAATAACTGCAGCATTGTCATCATATCGTATTATCATACCGTTGTCACGTTTGAGTTCTTTACAGGTACGTACAATTACAGCTCTGATTACTTCTGATCTTTCTAGAGGCATATTTGGTACTACTTCTTTGATCACAGCAACAATAACGTCACCAATATGAGCGTATCGGCGATTACTAGTTCCTATGATTCGAATACACATCAATTCTCGGGCCCCGCTGTTGTCCGCTACATTCAAATGGGTCTGGGGTTGAATCATATCATTTTTTTATTCGATTTTTCAATGCAAAGAACGAAGGAAAAAAAAAGAAATATTGTTTGTCCAAAATCAAAAAAAGAAACCTGCAATTTTTTTTCATCCCAAAGACCTCTTTTTCTTTTATTCCTATCCCGAAATAATGAATTGAGTTCGTATAGGCATTTTGGACGCCGCTATTGAAATAGCTTTTCTAGCTATATTTTCTGCTACTCCGCCCATTTCATAAAGTATTCTACCTGGTTTAACGACAGCTACCCAATATTCGGGGGATCCTTTCCCCGAACCCATACGTGTTTCTGTAGGTCTTACTGTAACTGGTTTGTCTGGAAATATACGTACCCATATTTTTCCACCACGGCGTACGTTTCGTGTCATTGCTCGTCGCCCCGCTTCTATTTGTCTAGATGTGATCCAAGCAGGTTCAAGTGCTTGAAGAGCGTATCTACCGAAACAAATACGATTACCTCGATAAGATATTCCCTTCATTCTTCCTCTATGTTGTTTACGGAATCTGGTTCTTTTGGGGTTATAGTGGATGGGTCTTTTTAAAATTCCATCTCTACTCCAGAACCGGACATGAGAGTTTCTTCTCATCCAGCTCCTCGCGAATGAAATGATTCAAAAAAATTTAGTTAAGATAAAATTCCATTTTTTTGAATAATACACTGAATCGTGGGATTCTTTGATATTTCATCTAATTTTCATCTAATCTATTTCTATTAGAAATTTTTATATCTTGTTTATATATAGCTTTTGGATATATAGCTAAACATATATTTCTAGATAATGTAATTTTTTATTTATAATTTATTTATAATATAATAATATATAAGGCTATAACGAATCTTTATTTTGTTTTGTCTTTATCATATCGGATCGCTCAAAAAATAGAGCAATTCGGTAAAATAAAGCTTTCGCGGGCGAACATTTACTCTTTCAATATCTATTTCAATTGTAAGGTTAGCCCACGATCTTTCAGAACAAATGAATTGATACCTGGTTTGTTCCGCCATCCCACTCAATGAATCATTAGGATTCGTTTTTAATAGAATCTTCTGTATTCACAGGTTTCCGTCGTTCCCATCGCTTCTCAATTAATGGTTAGGTCTGAATTATACAATGGAGCTCCTGTTCTTGAGTCAATCTTCTCAGTCTTTATTGGCTCTAGGCTCTTGATTTTTTTTCTATGAACATATTCATTTAATTCGGGAGGAATTAGTTTGATGCTTTATTACATTGCTTTTTATGAAATGATTCATAGACCTTACATATTATATTGGAATCATATATCATTGGCGTTCTTTTTATCTCTTTCTCTCACCGTTCTTCCATTTATCCACATCATTCTAGATTTCGCTTCCCAAACTCATAATCAGATTGGTTTGGTTTTTTTTTGTGTTTATGCAAAAAAGATTTCAGTTGCTACAATGATATGACCAATATATCATATCTTGACTGGTTGTTTAGATCTAGATAATGTGAAGCGATGAGTTGGTTATTAATTCTGTAATTTTGAGTTCATACTATGTATGGGCCGGTCCATTTTTTGTTTTGAACCCTAATCCTACAAAAAACCAACGAGTCACACACTAAGCATAGCAATTATACCAAATGGTCAATCGAATCTTTATTCAACCCTATAGAATTAATTTCTAATTGTTCATTTTTGTTTTGATTGAAGAGAAAAAGAATGAAAGAATTTGTCATTTTTTGTTTCATTACATTACTGGATAGAACGAAAGAAAAGACAAGGAAGGACTTATTATTTTATTCCTCGTCTACAAATATCCAAATTTTGATGCCTAATACCCCATATATAGTTCGAACTCTATAGGAACAATAATCAATTTTAGCTCGAATGGTTTGTAGGGGAACCCTTCCTTCTCTAATCCATTCAACACGTGCAATTTCTTTTCCGTCGATACGCCCTGCAATTTGTACTTGAATTCCTTTTGTATCTGCCTGTTCAGTTAATTCAATAGCTTTTTTTATTGCCTTGCGAAACGAAACTCTATTCCTTAATTGTCCGGCTATAAATTCTGCAAGAATATTAGGATGTCCGTAAGGTTTTGTAATTCTTGTAATAGCAATGTTGAGTTTTCGGTTCACGTAATTCAATTCTTTTTGTACATTCATCTGTAATTCTTCAATTCTTCGTGGTTTACCTTCTACTAATAACTTTGGGAATCCCATATAGATTATGACCTGAATCAGATCGATTCTTTTTTGAATCTCTATACGTGCAATTCCCTCGACACCAGAGGATATTCTTATATTTTTTTGTACATAATTCTTGATACAATCCCGTATTTTTTGATCTTCTTGTAGACCCTTGGAATAATTTTTTGGTTGTGCAAACCAAAGCGAATGATGACCTTGGGTTGTACCAAGTCTG
>CAMFYI010000291.1:90000-105000 GCA_945999865.1 Vitis cinerea var. helleri x Vitis rupestris | reverse complement strand
AGACAATGGATCGCTTACTCTGGATGTACTGGAAAAAAGAACTAGATTGTGTAATGATGCAACTAAAAAAGAATACTTGCCTAAAATATATGATCCTTTCTTGAACGGACCATATCGTGGAACAATCAAAAAAATGTTTTACCTTCAATCATAAATGAAACTTCCAGAGAAAATTCCATAGAGAAGTTTCGCATAAATAAGATTTACGGTATCCTTTTTGCTATTGATTATCGAGAATTTGAACATACATTTGATAGAAAATCATTATCAACAAAAATGGTTATTTTTTGAACTTAATCAATCAATTTACTATAGAATCACCATCAAATTTGAATTTGAAAAGACTTTCGTTATTCCAGAACAAGGAAAAGTTGATTCAGATTCAGAAGATCAAGCAAAATTTTAAATTTTTTTTTCGATAGAGTTATAACTGACCCCCAAGGATCAAATAATTAGATAAAAAATCTATTGGAATAAAAGAAATCAGTAAAAAAGTCCCCCGATGGTCATACAAATTAATGAGAATGAGGAGGAAGGAGAAACTTTAGTGGTGTACCAGAGATTCGTTCAAGAAAATCCAAACATGTAGTGATTTTTACCGATAATCAACAGAATGCCGATACTTATACTGCTAACGCTAACAAGGATATTGATAATTCTGAGCAAACAAACGAAGTCGCTTTGATCCGTTATTCACAACAATCGGATTTTCGTCGAGATATAATCAAAGGCTCCATGCGCGCTCAAAGACGTAAAATAGTTATTCGGGAACTCTTTCAAGCAAATGTACATTCCCCCCTTTTTTTGGACAGAATATACAAACCCATCTTTTTTCTTTTGATATTTCTGGATTGATAAAACTCATTTTTGAAAATTGGAAGGAGAAAAACAAAAAATTGAAAATTCCGAATTATGCAGAGAAAACAAGAGGAAAAGACAAGGGAGAAAAGACAGAAGGCCAAAAGAGAGGAAAAAGCACGGATAAAAATAGCCGAAGTCTGGGATACCGTCCTATTTGCTCAAGTAATAAGAGGTTGCTTGTTATTAACCCAATCAATTTTTCGAAAATATATTATATTACCTTCATTGATAATAGCTAAAAACATCGGTCGTATGTTATTATTTCAATCTCCCGAGTGGTCCGAAGATTTAAAGGATTGGAATCGAGAAATGCATGTTAAATGCACCTATAATGGTGTTCAATTATCAGAAACAGAATTTCCGCAAAACTGGTTAAGAGACGGTATTCAAATAAAGATCCTATTTCCTTTCTGTCTGAAACCTTGGCACAAACCTCAAGAAAGGTCCCTTGATAAAGATTCAATGAAAGATAAAGTAAAAAAATTTTGTTTTTTAACAGTTTGGGGAATGGAAACTGATCTGCCTTTTGGTTCTCCCCGAAAACGACCTTCCTTTTTTAAACCCATTTTGAAAGAACTTGAAAAAAGAATTCGAAAATTTAAAAACAAGTGTTTTCTAGTTCTAACAGTTTTAAAAGAACGAACAAAATTGTTTATATTTTTAAGGGTCTCAAAAGAAACAAAAAAATGGGTTATCAAAAGTGTTCTATTTATAAATATAAAAAAAATAATAAAAGAACTCTTAAAAATAAATCCAACTCTATTATTTGGATTGAGAGAAGTATATGAATCTAGTGAAACTCAAAAACAAAAGGATTCGATAATCAATAATCAGATGATTCAAAAATCGTCTATTCAAATTCGATCTATGAATTGGACAAATTATTCACTGACAGAAAAAAAAGTGAAAGATCTAACTGATAGAACAAGCACAATTAGAAAAAAAATAGAAAAAATTATAAAAGACAAGAAAAAACTCTTTCTAACTCCAGAGATAAATATTAGCCCTAACAAAGCTAGTTATAATGCTAAAAGATTAGAATCACAAAAAAGCATTTGGCAAATATTAAAAAGAAGGAATTCTCGATTAATTCGCAAATTACATTATTTTATAAAATTTTTCATTGAAAGGATATACATAGATATTCTTCTATGTCTCATTAATATTCCCAGAACCAATGCACAATTTTTTATTGAATCAACAAAAAAAATTATTGATAAATACGTTTACAATAATGAAAGAAATCAAAAAAGAATTGGTAAACCAAATCAAAAGAAAATTCACTTTATTTCGATTATAAAAAGGTCAGTTTCTAGTATTAGTAATAAGAGTTCACAGATTTTTTGTGACTTATCCTCCTTGTCACAAGCATATGTATTTTACAAATTATCACAAACCCAAGTTATTAACTTGTATAAGTTAAGATCTGTCCTTCAATATAACGGAACATCTCTTTTTCTTAAGAACGAAAGAAAAGATTATTTTGGTTTTGGAGCACACGAAATATTTCATTACGAATTAAGACATAAGAAACTTCGTAATTCTGGAATGAATCAATGGAAGAACTGGTTAAGAGGTCATTATCAATATAAATATTTATCTCCGATTATATGGTCTAGATTAGTACCACAAAAGTGGCGAAATAGAGTAAATCAACATTGTGTGGCTCAAAATCAAAATAAAGATTTAAGCAAATGGGATTTATCTCAAAAAGATCAATTAATTCATTACAACAAACAAAATGATTATGAAGCAGACTCATTAACGAATCAAAAAGAAAATTTTAAAAAACACTATAGATATGACCTTTTATCATATAAATATATTAATTATGAAGATAAGAATGACTCATATATTTATGGATCACCATTACAAGTAAATAATAACCAAGATATTTCTTATAATTACAACACACATAAACGCAAATTTTTTGATATGCTGGAAGGTATCCCTATCAATAATTACCTAGGCGAAGATGATATTATGTATATAGAGTATATAAAGAAAAACCCGGATAGAAAATATTTTGATTGGAAAATTCTCCATTTTTGCTTTAGAAAGAAGGTCGATATTGAGGTCTGGATCAATACCAGTATCAACAGTAATAAAAATACCAAGACCGGGTCGAATAATTATCAAATAATTGATAAGAAAGGTCTTTTTTATCTCACACAAGATCAAGAAATCAAACCATCCAATCAAAAAGACCTTTTTGATTGGATGGGGATGAATGAAGAAATACTAAATCGTTCCATATCGAATCTGGAACCTTGGTTCTTCCCAGAATTTGTGCTACTTTATAATACATATAAAATGAAACCCTGGGTTATACCAATCAAATTACTTCTTTTAAATTTTAATGGAAATAAAAATTATAGTAAAAATAGAAATAGCAATAGAAAGCAAAAAGGGAATCTTTTTATATCATCCAATGAAAAAAAACTTTTAAAATTAGAGAATCGAAATCAAGAAGAAAAAGAATCCGCAGGACAAGTAGATCTTGGATCAGATGTACAAAACCAAGGAAATCTTGAATCAGTCCTCTCAAACCACGAAAAAGATATTGAAGAAGATTATGCAGGATCAGACTCAGACATGCAAAAACGTACAAAGAAAAAGCAATTCAAGAATCACACGGAA
This sequence comes from Vitis cinerea var. helleri x Vitis rupestris, assembly GCA_945999865.1. Lineage (NCBI taxonomy): Eukaryota > Viridiplantae > Streptophyta > Magnoliopsida > Vitales > Vitaceae > Vitis > Vitis cinerea var. helleri x Vitis rupestris. Next base: position 101,499 of record CAMFYI010000291.1, on the reverse strand, counting down.
GCAGAACTCGATTTATTCCTAAAAAGATATTTGCTTTTTCAATTGAGATGGGATGATTCTTTAAATCAAAAAATGATCAATAATATCAAGGTATATTGTCTCCTGCTTAGACTGATAAATCCAAGAGAAATTTGTATATCTGCTATTCAAAGGGGAGAAATGAGTCTGGATCTAATACCGGTTCATAAAGATTTAACTCTTACAGAATTGATGAAAATGAAAAGAGGTATATTTATTATCGAACCAATTCGTCTGTCTGTAAAAAATGATGGACAATTTATTATGTATCAAACTATAGGTATTTCATTGGTTCATAAGAGTAAGTACCAAACTAATCAAAGATACCAAGAAGAAAGATATGTTGATAATAAGAATTGTGATAAATTCAGTGCAAGATGTCAAAAGATGATTGGAAATAAAGACAAAAATCATTATGATTTGCTTGTTCCTGAAAATATTTTATCGCCTAGACGTCGTAGAAAATTTAGAATTCTAATTTGTTTCAATTTGAGGAATAGGAGTGGTGTGGCTAGAAATCCAGTATTTTGCAATGGGAACAGCTGTAATAAATTTTTGGATGAAAACAAACATCTTGATAGAGATAAAAATCAATTAATTAAATTAAAAAAATTAAAGTTCTTTCTCTGGCCCAATTATCGATTAGAAGATTTAGCTTGTATGAATCGCTATTGGTTTGATACCAATAATGGTAGTTGTTTTAGTATGATAAGGATACATATGTATCCACGATTGAAAATTCGTTGATGTCACATTTTATATATATCCTTACTAGATCTAGTATATGAAAGTAAACAAATGCACACATGCGATGTCTTACATTACATTCTGATGCATGATACTAATACATATCAATTAGATTTTTTATTGATATTGATTAATTTTATTTCATAAACGAGGTATCCATAACGAAATAAAGATTATTGCGTATACTAGATTAAAATGACCGGCATAATAATATTATTATTATAATTATAATATTATTATATTACTGATGGGTAAAATTCAAATTTTTAAAAAAGAAAAAAAGGGAGGGAAGAGAAGATTCCGTTTTATGGTAAAAAACTTATTCATCTCAGTTATTTCTCAAAAAGAAGCAAATAGGGGATCTGTTGAATTTCAAGTATTCAGTTTCACCAATAAGATCCGAAGACTTACTTCACATTTGGAATTGCACAGAAAAGACTATTTATCTCAGAGAGGTCTACGGAAAATTCTGGGAAAACGTCAACGGTTGCTGTCTTATTTGGCAAAGAAAAATAGAGTACGTTATAAAGAATTAATTGGTCAGTTGGGTATTCGGGAGACAAAAATTCGTTAATTTGAAGAGTCCTTTTGAATTATTTGATTTAGTAGATCTTGAATTTTGATGAACTTCTTTTCGTTTTCAGCAATTCATGGAAGAATGAATCAGGGGAAAACCTATGAATGTACCAGCTACAAGAGAAGACCTCATGATAGTCAATATGGGTCCTCATCACCCATCAATGCACGGTGTTCTTCGACTCATCGTTACTTTAGATGGTGAAGATGTTATTGACTGTGAACCAATACTAGGTTATTTGCACAGAGGGATGGAAAAAATTGCAGAAAACCGAACAATTATACAATATTTGCCTTATGTAACACGTTGGGATTATTTAGCTACTATGTTCACAGAAGCAATAACCGTAAATGCACCAGAGCAGTTGGGAAATATTCAAGTACCTAAAAGAGCCAGCTATATTAGAGTGATTATGTTGGAGTTGAGTCGTATAGCTTCTCATTTATTATGGCTTGGCCCTTTTATGGCAGATATTGGTGCACAGACTCCTTTCTTCTATATTTTCAGAGAAAGAGAGTTAGTCTATGATCTATTCGAAGCTGCCACCGGTATGAGAATGATGCATAATTATTTTCGTATAGGAGGAGTAGCTGCTGATCTACCGCATGGATGGATAGATAAATGTTTGGATTTCTGCGATTATTTTTTAACAGGGGTTGCTGAATATCAAAAACTTATTACGCGTAATCCTATTTTTTTAGAACGAGTTGAGGGAGTAGGCATTATTGGTGTAGAAGAAGCAATAAATTGGGGTTTGTCAGGACCAATGCTACGAGCTTCCGGAATACAATGGGATCTTCGTAAAGTTGATCATTATGAGTGTTATGACGAATTTGATTGGGAAGTCCAATGGCAAAAAGAAGGAGATTCATTATCTCGTTATTTAGTACGAATTGGTGAAATGGTGGCATCTATAAAAATTATTCAACAGGCTCTGGAAGGAATTCCGGGAGGGCCGTATGAGAATTTAGAAATCCGATGCTTTGATAGAGCGAGGGATCCCGAATTGAATGATTTTGAATATCGATTTATTAGTAAAAAGCCTTCTCCCACTTTTGAATTGTCGAAACAAGAACTTTATGTGAGAGTCGAAGCCCCAAAGGGAGAGTTGGGAATTTTTCTGATAGGGGATCAGAATGTTTTTCCTTGGAGATGGAAAATTCGACCGCCGGGTTTTATCAATTTGCAAATTCTTCCTCAGTTAGTTAAAAGAATGAAATTGGCTGACATTATGACGATACTAGGTAGCATAGATATAATTATGGGAGAAGTTGATCGTTGAAATGATAATTGATACACCAGAAGTACAAGATATCAATTCTTTTTCCCGATTGGAATACTTAAAAGAGGTTTATGGGATCATATGGATGCTTGTACCTATTTTTACTCCTGTATTGGGAATCACAATAGGTGTACTAGCAATTGTGTGGTTAGAAAGAGAAATATCCGCAGGGATACAACAACGTATTGGACCTGAATATGCCGGTCCTTTGGGAATTCTTCAAGCTCTAGCAGATGGCACAAAACTACTTTTCAAAGAGAATCTTCTTCCATCTAGAGGAGATACTCGTTTATTCAGTATCGGACCATCCATAGCAGTCATATCAATTCTACTAAGTTATTTAATAATTCCTTTTGGCTCTAACCTTGTTCTATCCGATCTCAATATCGGTGTTTTTTTATGGATCGCCATTTCAAGTATTGCTCCCATTGGACTTCTTATGTCAGGATATGGATCAAATAATAAATATTCCTTTTTAGGTGGTCTACGAGCTGCTGCTCAATCAATTAGTTATGAAATACCATTAACTCTATGCGTGTTATCAATATCTCTACGTGCGATTCGTTGAGACATAAACCTTTCTCTATTCCCTTTCTTTTCTTTCTTTTTTTATAGGAAAGAAGTTGAATGAATTGAATAAATATCGTCATTTTTTATTCATCATTCGGGTTGATAAACTAAATCAGATAGTTATATGAGTGAAATAAAACAGCTTATAAATTCGCAGTAAAAGGATTGAGTCTCATTTCCTATGTACAAGAGTTAAGCGGAAATAAACATAAGCAAGCAGTAGAGACTGTCTGTTTATCCCAAGATTGATTGATTAGGCATCAATCACGACTTGAAGCGGGTTCAAAAGACCAACTGTATGGAGTTTTGTTTTCACTATCTTTTCTATGTATTAACATATATGTAGTACCATAACGGGGGGATTGAGCAAAAATAAGTGGATGGCTAGGAACACCAAGGTACATAAAGGATTAGTAATGGAGATTATGTAAGTTATCCAAGGGACATTTTTGCATAAAAGGAATACTAATTGGGGCTTTAAATTAGTAGAAATGATCAGGCAGTACTCCCCATGATTCCGATCCAGAGTATGCTCCTATCCACTAATTAAAGAAATAGCTATCAGGAACGAAATAATCCTTTACTTTCTTTTAAAGCCCCCTTCACTTTTTTTTAGAAAGAAGACTAGGAACGAAAAAAAAAAAAGAAAGAATGTAATTACAATAGAAAAAATCTTTTCTTATTCTTTCTTTCTTATATCCATATTCATAGAGATAGAATTCTTGTCAGGATTCATGAACTAATATAATGTCTAATTCTTTTTCGTAATGGAAAAGGCGGGGTTGAAATATCTATTGATATTTCTGCAAGGAGTATTTTATTGAAGGATTAAGTTATTACTCAACAAAGAAAATATTAAAGGATGAGAGCAATTCAGAAGTACCTTTTTTATTTATTATTATTATAGATTATAGCAGACAGAATTCCATTGGCCTAATTCCGGGACCTTCCGGTAGATTTTGACTCTATCTATCCTACAAATATATCAAGATAAATAAATAATACCGACCCGGTCCCTAGATTAATTTGTGGCCCTCGAGGAGCCGTATGAAGTGAAAATCTCATGTACGGTTCTGTAATAGCGATGGGAGCAGTGATGTTATCACCGACTATGATTATCTAACAGTTCAAGTACAGTTGATATAGTTGAGGCGCAGTCAAAATATGGTTTTTGGGGGTGGAATTTGTGGCGTCAACCTATAGGGTTTATCGTTTTTCTAATTTCGTCCCTAGCCGAATGCGAAAGATTGCCTTTTGATTTACCAGAAGCAGAAGAAGAATTAGTAGCAGGTTATCAAACCGAATATTCGGGTATCAAATTTGGTTTATTTTACGTTGCTTCTTATCTAAATCTACTAGTTTCTTCATTATTTGTAACAGTTCTTTACTTGGGAGGTTGGGATCTCTCTATTCCGTACATATTTGTTCCTGAGTTTTTTGAAATAAATAAAGCGGGTGAAGTCTTTGGAACGACAATTGGTATCTTTATTACATTAGCCAAAACTTATTTGTTCTTGTTCATTCCTATCACAACAAGATGGACTTTACCTAGGCTGAGAATGGACCAACTATTAAATCTTGGATGGAAATTTCTTTTACCTATTTCTCTAGGTAATCTATTATTAACAACTTCTTCCCAACTCCTTTCACTGTAAAAGAATACGATATTCACAACTTGTCTCAAACAAGAGAAAGAAACAAACAATAAATTACTCATTAGATATTCACGATATGTTCCCTATGGTAACTGGGTTCATGAATTATGGTCAACAAACAGTACGAGCTGCAAGGTATATTGGTCAAAGTTTCATGATTACCTTGTCCCACGCAAATCGTTTACCTGTAACTATTCAATATCCTTATGAAAAATTGATCACATCGGAGCGTTTCCGCGGTCGAATCCACTTTGAATTTGATAAATGCATTGCTTGTGAAGTATGTGTTCGTGTATGTCCTATAGATCTACCTGTTGTTGATTGGAAATTGGAAACTGATATTCGAAAGAAACAATTGCTTAATTACAGTATTGATTTCGGAATCTGTATATTTTGTGGTAATTGCGTTGAGTATTGTCCAACAAATTGTTTATCAATGACTGAAGAATATGAACTTTCCACTTATGATCGTCACGAATTGAATTATAATCAAATTGCTTTGGGTCGTTTACCAATGTCAGTAATTGACGATTACACAATTCGAACAATTTTGAATTCACCTCAAATAACAAGTGAATAAACGCATTGATTCAAGAACAATTATCAATTATTAAGACTCAGTTTTGATCTAAAGTAATAATAAAGTAATGAGGTTTCTTTCTTTTTGCTTGGTCAATAACTACAAATCCCAACTATTTATTTGTTGGTGAGAATCATGGCTTAATTTGGATTGAAAATCTATTTATATATCCGGAATTATTTCGAAATATATAGGTTTTGAACTACTCTTTCGGATAAAGAATGAAATTGGTCCAATAACTGTATCTACATCAATCCACATCTATTAGTATTTAATTCAATTAGGCGGTTTCATAAAAAAATAGGGTAGGGTAACTTTTTCCTGGTCAGGTCAATAAGGTCATGAAACATTTCGATTTTTTATCTTTTATTTTTAATGGATTTACCTGGACCAATACATGATTTTCTTTTAGTCTTTCTGGGATCAGGTCTTATATTAGGAGGTCTAGGAGTGGTATTACTTACCAATCCGATCTATTCTGCCTTTTCATTGGGATTGGTTTTTGTTTGTATATCCTTATTCTATATTCCATCAAACTCCCATTTTGTAGCTGCTGCACAGCTCCTTATTTACGTGGGAGCTATAAATGTTTTAATCATATTTGCTGTGATGTTCATGAATGGTTCAGAATATTACAAAGATTTTAATCTTTGGACCGTTGGAGATGGGGTTACTTCGGTAGTTTGTACAAGTATTTTTGCTTCACTAATTACTACTATTCTAGATACGTCATGGTACGGGATTATTTGGACTACAAGATCAAACCAAATTATAGAGCAAGATTTGATAAGTAATAGTCAACAAATTGGAATTCATTTATCAACAGATTTTTTTCTTCCATTTGAACTAATTTCGATAATTCTTTTAGTTGCTTTGATAGGTGCAATTGCTGTGGCCCGTCAGTAATAAATCTTTAAGCAATCCAAATCAAAACTTTTTCTATCTTATCACATTCATTTCCCTTCAATTATATTTGAAGATTCTTCATGTATAAAATAGAAATGCTTTTAGTTCGATCTATTACTAATATATTTTTTTGTTCCGTACTTGTTATATTTGTTATATTCTAGTCAATCCAACCGGTTGAATTGTTGTTCATATTTAAATGAAATGAATCGAGATTGATAAGGAGTTGATCAATGATGCTCGAACATGTACTTGTTTTGAGTGCCTATTTATTTTCTATCGGTATCTATGGATTGATCACGAGTCGAAATATGGTTAGAGCTCTTATGTGTCTTGAACTTATACTGAATGCAGTTAATATAAATTTCGTAACATTTTCTGATTTTTTTGATAATCGACAATTAAAAGGAGACATTTTCTCAATTTTTGTTATAGCTATTGCAGCCGCTGAAGCTGCTATTGGACCAGCTATTGTTTCGTCAATTTATCGTAATAGAAAATCAACTCGTATTAATCAATCGAATTTGTTGAATAAGTAGTATTAATATAGAAATTAGAATATTCATCAATTCAAATTAGCATGTATAATACGTAACGTATGATTATGTTTGCGAAAACGTAAGAAATCAATCAAAGTATCTTGGCCCTCTCTCATGAGTCGATCCAGAAGTAAATTGATTAGAAAAATTCTGGTAAGTCATTGATTCATCTAGTGTTTAGATATATGATTCATTTAAAAATTTACTAGATCGAAAATTTATGACGTTTAAAAATTTATAGATCCAATGTCACATTCAGTAAAGATTTATGATACATGTATAGGGTGTACTCAATGTGTCCGTGCCTGCCCCACAGATGTATTAGAAATGATACCTTGGGACGGATGTAAAGCTAAGCAAATTGCTTCTGCTCCAAGGACAGAAGACTGCGTCGGTTGTAAGAGATGTGAATCTGCCTGTCCAACAGATTTCTTGAGTGTTCGGGTTTATTTATGGCATGAAACAACTCGCAGCATGGGTCTAGCTTATTGATACGTTCCAGAAAACTCTACTTGAATACATTTTTATTTTTATTTTACCGACAAAAACCCGTTCTCGAAAATAATATATATTTTTTTTTTTTCGAGAACCGGTTTTTCTGGTTCAAGTATATCTTGTCTTTACTACGAATTATTTTCCTTGGTTAACACTAATTGTAGTTTTGCCGATATCCGCAGGTTCCTTAATTTTTTTTCTCCCTCATAGAGGAAATAAGGTAATTAGATGGTATACTATATTTATATGTATGTTAGAACTACTTCTAACAACCTATGTATTCTGTTATCATTTCCAATTAGATGATCCATTAATCCAACTGGTGGAGGATTATAAATGGATCAATTTTTTTGATTTTGACTGGAGATTAGGAATAGATGGACTGTCTATAGGACCCATTTTACTGACGGGATTTATCACCACTTTAGCTACTTTAGCGGCTTGGCCAGTTACTCGAGATTCCCGATTATTCCATTTCCTGATGTTAGCAATGTACAGCGGTCAAATAGGATCATTTTCTTCTCGGGACCTTTTACTTTTTTTCATCATGTGGGAGTTAGAATTAATTCCGGTTTATCTACTTCTATCTATGTGGGGGGGAAAGAAACGTCTGTACTCAGCTACAAAGTTTATTTTGTACACTGCAGGAGGTTCCATTTTTCTCTTACTGGGGGTTCTGGGTATCGGCTTATATGGTTCCAACGAACCAACATTAAATTTTGAAACATCAGCTAATCAATCGTATCCTGTGGCATTGGAAATAATATTCTATATTGGATTTTTTATTGCTTTTGCTGTCAAATCACCGATTATCCCACTACATACATGGTTACCAGACACCCATGGAGAAGCACATTATAGTACTTGTATGCTTCTAGCTGGAATCTTATTAAAAATGGGAGCGTATGGTTTGGTTCGGATCAATATGGAATTATTACCCCACGCTCATTCTATATTTTCTCCCTGGTTGGTAGTAGTAGGTACAATGCAAATAATCTATGCAGCTTCAACATCTTCTGGTCAACGTAATTTAAAAAAAAGAATAGCCTATTCCTCTGTATCTCATATGGGTTTCATAATTATAGGAATTGGTTCTATAACCGATACGGGACTCAACGGAGCCATTTTACAAATAATCTCTCATGGATTTCTTGGTGCTCGCGCTTTTTTTCTTGGCAGGAACCAGTTATGATAGAATACGTCTTATTTATCTCGACGAGATGGGCGGAATAGCTATCCCAATGCCAAAAATATTCACAATGTTCAGTATCTTATCGATGGCTTCCCTTGCATTACCGGGCATGAGCGGTTTTGTTGCAGAATTGATAGTCTTTTTTGGAATAATTACCAGCCAAAAATTTCTTTTAATGCCAAAAATACTAATTACTTTTGTAATGGCAATTGGAATGATATTAACTCCTATTTATTCATTATCTATGTCACGCCAGATGTTCTATGGATACAAGCTATTTAATGCTCCAAACTCTTATTTTTTTGATTCTGGACCGCGAGAGTTATTTGTTTTGATCTCTATCTTTCTACCCGTAATAGGTATTGGTATTTACCCGGATTTCGTTCTCTCATTATCAGTTGACAAGGTTGAAGCTATTCTATCTAATTTTTTTTATAGATAGTTTTCATGAATAAAACAAAAAATAAAAAATTAACCCTATGGTTTTAAAAATTGTTCGCTGTACAATGAAAATGAAAAAAAGACTTCTTTTTTTTTCTCCTCTTGAGTTAAGTAAAAAAAAAAAATGAATTGAATACGTTTGGCGTTTGTGAGAACCATTTGAATCAAGTAGTGCAGTGATTCAAATGGTTCTGGTTTTCCCCGGCTTACACAAAGTTTATATATATATACACTACCCTGTGTCTGTATTCATCAGTCCTTTCCTCAATTCAAAGGTTAGATGAAAATGTAAATGAACCATAACTATGTAGCCCTATTCCTAACAGATTGACCCCAAAATAGCATATCCAAATTATAAGAAAGCCCATAGAAGCCACAATTGCAGAATTTGCGACTTGCAAATTTTTATTTGTTCGAGTATGTAAATAAATCGCGAATATGGTCCAAGTAATAAATGCCCAAGTTTCTTTTGGGTCCCAATTCCAATATGATCCCCATGCCTCATTAGCCCACACTGCTCCCGAAAGAATACCTATGGTTAAAAAAAGAAACCCTAAACTAATAACACGATAACTCCAATGATCCAATTGTTGAATAAATTGGGCCCTGTAATAATTCCTAACAGAAAGAAAAGAAGTGTTTTGTAAAACATTGTTTCCTTTATTCATATATTGGATCTCATCAAAGGAAAATGACTTATTTAAAAAATGATTGTTTTTACAAAGAATCCTTATGTCTTGTCGAAATGTAATGACTAAAAGAGCTACTGATAATAATGATCCACATAAAAGAGCTGCATAACCCAATACCATCATACTTACATGCATCATTAACCACTGGGATTGGAGAGCGGGTACTAATATTTCGGATTGATGCATTTCAGTTAAAAGACCTGAAGTAGCAAATCCTTGGGTAAAAATAGCACTTGGCGCGGTTAGTGCGCTTAAATGATTTTTATGTTTTTTAAAATATGGAACTATATGAATAATGGAGAAACTCCATGAAAGGAAAATTAATGATTCATACAAATCACTTAATGGGAAATGTCCCAAATAAATCCAACGAGTGACTAATAATCCTGTTATACAGAAAAAAGTAGCTATCATGCCCTTTTCTGACGAATCAGAAAGTCCTACGATTTCATCGACTAATAAGGTTATCAAATGAATTGTAATTACAATTGAAACGACCGAAAAGGAGATATGAGTTAATATATGCTCTAAAGTCGAAAATATCATAAATAGAATTTGTTTCTTCGTCTTTACAAAATAAAAAAAAGAAGGTCCCGGAATGGAAATCGGGAATTGAATTCATTATTCATTATAGGGATTATTGTATCTCTTTTAGAAGATGCCATGCCGCCACTCGGACTCGAACCGAGATGCTCTAGCACTGCTTCCTAAGAGCAGCGTGTCTACCAATTTCACCATAGCGGCTTGCTCGAAATCATAATAACCTATTATTATTCAATCGTCGAGATTGAACTAATCAATTCAATCCAATATTTTTTAGGAAACATTCAAATTGATGAATAAAAATTTGTTTAATTTAAATAGGGATTTGACCGTTCATTTTAGGTTGTCTCAGTTTTTTTTTAAACTTAACAATGGGTTTTCGCACAGTTTCTGTTTCCTGGAATATAACTGTTTTAACTAGATAGTTCTGCCCTCAATTCATGCATATAACTCAAAAGAAAAGTCCCTTTCTCATTTAAATTTTTTACTGATTCATTTCTCATTTATCTGATTTCATGAATCTAAAAAAAAAATGGATTTTGAACAAAAACATAGGATTTTTATGTATCACAATTTTAGAACAACATCCAAAAGAATTTATGTAAATATTTGTATAGCTTTGTATACAAATTGTATTAATCGTTAGGATTTTCGTTGGGTAGATAATTTGTTTGTGTTAGGATTTATCAAATCAATTAGATATTGGGCTGGATATATCATATAACAAAAAAGTTTTATTTCTATCGGCATTTTACCGTACTTAAAAAAATTCTTTCTAAAGGAAAGGAATATAGAGTTATAAAGATATATCTTAGTCGATCTTACAGTGCAAACATAGTATCTATTTTGGATCACTAAAAATTGATATATTCTTTGTACATAATATCTGCCTAAATAGGAAAAAAGGTCTTTTATCGATTAGATTGAAGGCGGGAGTATATATTGATTCAGAGAAATAATGATTCCGAAAGTTACCAAACAAATTTGAAACTTAATAAATGAGTTTCAACGACAACGACCCATTGATTTATTTTGATTAAAGATCTTATATTTTCTCTTCTAAATAAAAGAAAAATATTATTGTGACAAATGAGTCGATGGGGAAAATAAGAATCCCCATCTCGAAAATGATAAAACATACTAAAAAGAAATGTTAAACCTTGTATCTTGTCTTTATTTCTTTTTTTTTTTTCAAACAAAAAACAAGTACCATTTTTAGAATTCAATAGACAGAAGAATTCTTATTCGACATATCATACGAG
>CAMFYI010000291.1:50000-55000 GCA_945999865.1 Vitis cinerea var. helleri x Vitis rupestris | reverse complement strand
AAATTCAAATAAAAAAAAATAAGGACTTGTGTTGGATTGGCACTATATAGATAATCTACATAGATACAAAAAAGGTGTAGATGGCGAAATAAATAAGGAAAAAGTAGGAAAAAATCGCGGGTCTATTCAATCATCTATTCAATCAATATAAAGAGAATGTATAATAAGCAAACTTGATCCCGTGTTTGTTAGTAGAGTTCTAAGAAAAACCGCCTGATTGAAGGTAATGTCAGAATTTTATATTTCTAGATATAATTCCTTCATCTATTCACTTGATCTTTTTTCTATCCATCTTATATCAATAAGATAGATTAAGGGGCAGTAGTAGAGAAAGTTATACAAAGCTATATACGAGTCATCCCCCCCTCGTTTTTTGTATTTCATTGATTGAATTTGAATTTCGTTTGATTAAGACGAAGTTCCGTAAAAACCTCCGCTTTCTTTGAAATATCATGAACAGTTCCTGTAGGTTGAGCTCCTTTTTCAAGGAAATATAGAATAGCAGGAACATTTGAATAAGTTTGATTCTTTATCGGATCATAAAAACCCACTTTCCGAAGATCTCTTCCTTCTCTTCGGGATCGAGCATCAATTGCAACGATTCGATAGACGGCTCATTGGGATAGATGTAGGTGAACAATACCCCCCCCCCTAGAAACGTATAAGAAGTTTTCTCCTCGTACGGCTCGAGAAAAAATGATTCAAAGTTATGTCGATGTATAGAATTCCAATGGCAAATAGATCTATAAAATCATCAAATTCATTAGACTATGATTTAATTTAAGTCCTTTTTTTTGTTCTTCTTTCCCCAAAAATATAAAATCATTCGTACTCATAACTCAAGTTGGATAACTCTCAAATAGCTCAAAGGACAACCCTTAGGCATTTCATTTATTGAGCGGTCTCTAACCCCCTTTTTGTTTGTCTCGTTTAAAATCTATTGTATTCGTCATTCTGATCCTAATCCTAGTTTTTGAGACAATTGAAAACGGCGTTTCCTTGTTCCGGGATCCTTTATTTCTGTTTTAAATCATTGGGTTTAGACATTACTTCGATGATCCTTAATCCTTTCAAAATGGCAGCAACATACCTTTTTTTTGTGATTTATTTTTATCAAAGAATCATACGAACGGTTGATTCCCGCACGATACACTTTTGATTGAAAGTGTTCTACAAATTCAAACAAATTTTCTTTTTGGATTTTAAACTTGCTTGAATTGTATCCTTTCGTCTATATCGAAGATATACTTACAAAGTATTTCCAACTTCTTGATTGGCACTAACCCTAGATCCTTGCCCCCGAGAAATGAATCAATACTTTCTACTCGAGCTCCATCATGTACTATTTACATTACAACCCAACAAAAAAAGAAAAGAGGGGTTCTTCTAGTGGAGCAGAACAAACGATGTCGAGCCAAGAGCACCTTCATTCCTATATAACTATATAATAAAATTTGAATATAAAAAAATGGTGGGTGTAAAAATCCACAACTGATCATGTCCTTCAAGTCGCACGTTGCTTTCTACCACATCGTTTCAAACGAAGTTTTACCATAACATTCCTCTAGTTTGGAGCCGGTATGTAATTGATTCAATTATGGAACCATGAATAGTCATTGTTTTAGTCGGTACATAGTAATCTATACTTGTTTCTTTTTTTTTATGGATGTGTAGATATTTTTCTGAAGATGTCTCATCAAGAATTCAACTTAATCCCGTATTTTATTGTATGAATGCAACATTTTTTATTAGATTTTCTTATATCTATAATCTAGATAGATTATATATCTATAAAATGATTTATATTTTTATATCTTTTATACCTATAAAATTACATATAAATATAAAATTAGATATTCTAATATCTATAATTTATCTATAATATATCTATAATATATAAATAGTATAATAATAGAATATCTATAATATATAAATAGTATAATAATAATAGAATATCTATAATTATATATATATTATTATAAATATTCTAAAATAATTATAGATATGATAAAATATAATATTATTATATATTTTATAATACATAATATAATAGACATTTATATTTATATATTTATAAAAATTTTTATAAAAATCAAATTTATATAAAAATAAAAGGATACAAATATAAAATAAATGAGTTATTTTTGAATCTGCATCTTCAAGTGACACAATAGGATAGATTCATCAATCTAATACTTCTTCAAGTACGAAAGACTAATCTAATAATAAATCATTACAAATATTTAATTGAAAAAATTGACTACTTCGACATCATTACATCATTATTTGAGTTGAATAAAGTTTTACAAACAATAAAAAAAACCGCATTTGATCCTTATAAATAAGAGAGATAAATCCATGTTTCGTTTTGAACTGAACCAACAATGATTTAAAGCAAATAGATAGATCAAAAACAAATCCAATTTCTCTTCGTTTTTTTTCGTGAAGAAGATTTAGATCGTTATTCTTTCATATGATTGATAAAATAAGAACCGAAAGAATAGGAGATTTCTGTATCTTAGACTGAACAATTGTTACTGGAAGTAATTATGGATATTCTATGTGAAATATTTTAATTTAAAAAATTTTAAAGATCATAAATCTTTTTCACGAAAATCGAAACCTCATTGTCGCTGAAATAGAACGATAACAAATACATACATCTCAAAATTTCCTTCCTCATTTTTTAGGTATTTTGTTATATTTTGTTTGACTTGAGGTTCAGTAATCTTTCTGTAATTTTTCCATAAGAATCTTCCCATAAAGTAAAAAGTAAATAGAATGTATGAATTGCCCCGTCTGAATTGTTACATAGATTTACAATAATAGATTTACAATAATTCATTAGAGCCAAAGACGAAATACCTAAAACTGAGGTTCAAAGAAAATGGATTTGTTACATATGTAACTTGATTGTTTGTTAATGAGATTTGTACAGACACCGATATTGAAATTGATACCTTCCACTACTGATCTATTTACTGATCTATTTCACAAATAATATGGGATGATGAATCATAAATAAAAAAAAAGATCCTCTTTTACGGGATGCTAGACTATCTTGTCTAGGTACAAAGCCAAACGAGTCTTTGTTCCTATTTTTATTTGAGTTTCCCCTAACCTAGCCTTAAGAGACTTAATCCCATTAATTGAATTCCATTAGTACCAAGAAAACCCTCTTGTTTATTTTTTAATAAAACAATCCACAGAGAATTAATAATTAATAATTAGGCTACCTCATTTAAGGGATAGGGAATAATAGATAGGGAATATAGAGGCTTTTCTTTCGGATTTCGATCTAGAATGCATCATTGAGAATGCAAATGGATATGAGACGTAAGGTTTTTCTAAGTAACTAACCTTCAATATGAAGGGGATGGGCATAGAATCAAAGGCCCCTCCGACTTTTAAAGCAATCTTTATTCTGATATAATTGGTATGCTCTGGGACGGAAGGATTCGAACCTCCGAATAGCGGGACCAAAACCCGTTGCCTTACCACTTGGCCACGCCCCATTTAGATTTCTAGTCGACACTAATAAACACTAATATTGTTATTAGTCGTTCGTCAATTCCAGTCCAAATATTTATGGAATAGATTAGATTGTTGCTAGGATTTTGACACGTATAGACATAGAATTAAACTGAATTTATTGATCATTACATATAATTCAATTAAGATATTTATGAAAGTATGATTTCTTCTATTCTCTTTTGAGACTTGAAGTATTCTTGATTGGGTGAGTTAAAAGAAAAAGAAGGATTTTTTGGTCTACCCTACTTTATTCTTTTTTCCCTTATATCAATACCATATCAATAACTCAATCAAAATTCAATTATCTCCAAGAACAAAATGTTTGTTATGCTTAATATCTTTAGTTTGATCTGTATCTGTCTTAATTCTGCCCTTTATTCGAGTAATTTTTTCTTCGCCAAATTGCCCGAAGCCTATGCTTTTTTGAATCCAATCGTAGATGTTATGCCAGTCATACCTCTGTTCTTTTTTCTCTTAGCCTTTGTTTGGCAAGCCGCTGTAAGTTTTCGATGAAATATTTAATACTGCCCTAGAAAAATTCATGATTTCTTCGAGAAAAAAAAATTCTAACAATTGATAAGATTAGAAAAATCTTAG
The DNA here is from genome assembly GCA_945999865.1 of Vitis cinerea var. helleri x Vitis rupestris. NCBI lineage: Eukaryota > Viridiplantae > Streptophyta > Magnoliopsida > Vitales > Vitaceae > Vitis > Vitis cinerea var. helleri x Vitis rupestris. The sequence goes on along the minus strand of CAMFYI010000291.1, from coordinate 50,869 downwards.
ATTATGAACCCTCAATTAAAACATTGAAAGTCAAAGTATCGGATAGTCGCAATAAATCTGTATCACCTCATTCTAACCCTTTCCTTTTTCCAGTGAAAGGCACTATTAATTAGGGTCCCCCACAATATCTAATTGTGGGTATGAAAGAAAATTTTGGCAATGAAAGACTCTTAATTACAAATGATTTTTTGAAAATGCTTTTCCATTTCTAGAAACTACTTCTCATGTCTTGGTGTCAAAATAGGAGTCAAAATAGGATATGTGGTATAAAAATGGAAAATCTATTCTCTTTTTCCCAAAAAATGATCTTGGAGATTGTGTAATGCTTACTCTCAAACTCTTCGTTTACACAGTAGTGATATTCTTTGTTTCTCTCTTCATCTTCGGATTCCTATCTAATGATCCGGGACGTAATCCTGGGCGTGAAGAATGAAGAATAAAAAATAAAGGCATTTTCCTTACTTGATTTTCAAATTTTCTTCGGATTTTATCTATTCCACACCTTTAACTATGAAAAAAGAAAAAGGGTTCGAGAAATTCGAAAGATAAATAAAATATCAATTCATCAATGGAAACGGAAAGAGAGGGATTCGAACCCTCGGTACGAATAACTCGTACAACGGATTAGCAATCCGCCGCTTTAGTCCACTCAGCCATCTCTCCCATACATAAAGTAAAGATTGAAAAAGTCTTTCTTTATCTTTCTTTATTATTTTTTTATCTCTTTTTATTATATAGATATATACAACTTTTATCAGCAATTCCAATTCCATAAAGTAAGGGCTCGAAAAATATATTTCCAATAGAAATATAGAAAAAAAAAAAGAATCTTTCTTTGAGTTTGTTCAAAAGGGCCTTTTTATTTTATT
>CAMFYI010000291.1:42500-45000 GCA_945999865.1 Vitis cinerea var. helleri x Vitis rupestris | reverse complement strand
TCTCTATTTCTAAACAGAAAAAAAAATATTCGATTTATAATTTATAACTGGATTTTTTTTTTTCAATTGAAATTTCCAATAAGAATGAAAAATGAGATACCGAGTCTCATGTCAATTACGAAATACTTCGTTTGTTCCAACACTTACTAAAAAAAAGGTTTTCATTGGACTAAGAACGGGAAGGGAAGGAAGAAAGCGAGTCGATTTGCTAATTCCTCATCCTCAAATCTTCCTCATCCTCAAATCAGTCCTTCCCATGGGTTATTATCTCAACGAATAAGTAATTGTCGTAGTTCAATCTTGATATAATTCTAAAAAGCAAGCGACAGGTCCAAGGAAATAAAATAAGAAAATATGAAAAATACGTATTTTTCATATTTCTAGGATTAAACAATTAAACAAAAGGATTCGCAAATAAAAGTGCTAATGCTACAACCAGTCCATAAATTGTTAAAGCTTCCATAAAAGCCAGACTAAGCAATAAAGTACCTCGTATTTTTCCCTCCGCCTCGGGCTGTCTTGCGATACCTTCTACAGCTTGGCCCGCAGCAGTACCTTGACCAACGCCAGGTCCAATAGAAGCAAGCCCTACGGCCAATCCAGCAGCAATAACGGAAGCGGCAGAAATCAGTGGATTCATGATAAGTTCCTCGCACCAAAATAAAGAAATGGTTAATGATACAATCAACCAATGAATTATGACTTAATTATTCCATTGATAACATTCATCCAGTCGAAGTAACTAAGAACTCTGAATTGAAGTAATAATATTATTGAATCATCAGAACTATTTCGATATTTCTTTTTTAGTTCCTATACATGGCGTCTTTGTGAATCCATACGACTTTAGTTCTTCCCCATTTCTTTGTTCCGAACCATTCTTTTCTTTGAATTCTTCGCTCTTTTTCTTGATTTCATCCCTTTTCTTTATTCATTCAATTCATAGTCACAGACGAAACGGAAGGACTTCTATTAGAATCCCCATCTAAATTCACAATAGTAAGTCAAATTATATATATCTTTAGTTCATATATAACTAGTCTCATATATAACTAGTCATAATATCACATATACATGTGTTTCTTCCATAACGCAACCCAACTATTCGTATCTTAGATTCAATCGGATTCTAAAATCATTCTTCGGAACATCCACAAGAAATGGGAATCGTTCCATAGAACATCCTTTTTTTTTTTATTTAATTGCACGTCGTAAGTCGTAAACAGATACTATAAGAATTCTTATTCAAATTCAGACTCCTAATATTTAATATTGGAATTGGCTGAACAATATAAATAGAATATTTATTCTAGGTAAGTATGATATAAACGGCCCAAAGGGGAATTTTAGGAAAAAGATCTTTTAGTTTTAGATCCCTTTCCCTTTTTTACAATTCCCTAATATCCTAATCTTTTTTGATATTACTCTAGATCATATATATACCGTATTTGTATATTTATGTTCCCTAAGTAGATTATCTTAAACCATTCATAGAGTACGTTGGACTAAGCTAAAAAAAGCTTATTTCGAAAACTAGTCAATGATGACCCTCCATGGATTCGCCTATATAAGCCGCGGCTAAAGTTGCAAAAATAAGAGCTTGAATACCACTTGTAAATAATCCAAGGAACATGACAGGTATAGGAACAATTGAAGGTACTAAAGAAACAAGAACAACAACTACTAATTCATCAGCTAATATATTACCGAAAAGTCGAAAACTAAGTGATAAAGGTTTTGTAAAATCTTCTAAGATGTTAATAGGTAAAAGGATTGGAGTCGGTTGAATGTATTTACCGAAATAACCTAATCCCTTTTTGGTAAGACCCGCATAGAAATAGGCCACTGATGTGAGTAAAGCTAAAGCAACAGTAGTATTTATATCATTCGTGGGTGCAGCTAACTCCCCATGAGGTAACTGTATGATTTTCCAAGGCAAAAGAGCCCCTGACCAATTCGAAACAAAAATAAATAGAAACATAGTTCCAATAAAAGGAACCCAAGAACCATATTCTTCTCCAATCTGAGTTTTGCTCACGTCTCGAATGAATTCAAGGACATATTCGAAGAAATTCTGACCGTCAGTAGGAATGGTTTGTGGATTTCGAACAGCTAGAGTAGCTGAACCTAATAAGATAGCGATTACAACCCACGAAGTAATAAGTACTTGGGCATGAACTTGGAAACCCCCTATTTGCCAATAGAAATGTTGGCCGACTTCCACACCAGATATATCGTATAACCCTTTTAGTGTGTTGATGGAACATGATAGAACATTCATATTGCCCTCTGATAGGAATAGAACTTTAAAAGGAATTATTTTGATTCAACCATCTCTTTCTCGACTTACCTACTTGAATTGTCTATTTTGAATACCAACTAATCACATAATATCCCCAGTTTTTTATCTCTTTTTTGAGATTCAAAACTAGTAACCGATTCCATTTCCATAAATCTATGGAGTTCCCAAAGTTATTATTTATCTTATTATTAATCAAGG
>CAMFYI010000291.1:25000-30000 GCA_945999865.1 Vitis cinerea var. helleri x Vitis rupestris | reverse complement strand
TATGTTCTGCTGATATAATTCGCCGAATTATTTCCCAGCAGAAGGTCAGAAAAGAACTGTTGATACTTGCTTGATTCTAAGCATCTGGGGGTTCTCTAATCTAAAGGGCTATAAATCGTCTAGGATTCAAAGAAAGATTCTTTTTATTATAGTAGTGGAAGGTAATCGGAAAGTCTTGATAGCCCTTCCACTACTAATCTGTCTACTGGCCCGGTCTTGAATTATATTGGATAGCTGTAGGGGGAATCTAATTAGTAGTTGTGGAAAGGGCAGAAGATACTTTGTATACAGATTCATGAGAGTTTCTGAGTGCTCGAGCATTCAATCAATATTAGATTGGCTGTATAATTTTATATATAATTTTATATAAAATAGAAAAGTGCAAAAAGAAATTCTTTCTTTTCGGTAATCCCTAGTCAACGATAGACTGTCTCCCGATTGTCTCTGTGAAACAATCGGGAGACAATAAGGATTAGATAAAATGGGAAATAGAGGTATGTGATAGTAGATAGTGATCTATCTTGATTCTATATTTTTATGCCTTTCATTAATACTGGGAACAAAAGAAACAAGGGATCTTATTATTCTTACATGTTCATTAGAAACATTCCCTTGATACTTTCCAAGGGTGTCACTCGTATTTTGCTTGTGCTTAATGTTTTCTGATTCTACTAGAAATCTTATAAGAACTTGTTTTGTTATAAGTGGATTTATGGGATTGGTTCATCAATGGTCTTGGGTCAGAATCCTTTTTTGACTCTGCACCATCGATTCCACTATTATTAGTGAGCAATAATGGAAAAATTCTTTCATATTCATAGAGATAGGGGACATAATTCACATGGATATAGTAAGTCTCGCTTGGGCTGCTTTAATGGTAGTCTTTACATTTTCTCTTTCACTCGTAGTATGGGGAAGAAGTGGACTCTAGAGGTACTATTGATTCAGTTGAGGAATCAAACTGTATCAATTGTTTTATAGATCGTTCTGCAAAGCGTTTTTTTAACTATTTTATATAATAAATATAAATAAAAATATCTTCATTTCGAAATTCCATTGTATTCTAGTGGAATAATGTATTATATGAATAATACCTTTTCAATCAAAAGAATATTTCAACGATTCCCATGTTTGTATTTCGAAAGTAAAGTAAAAGGGATACAGATGATAGGAAATTTATTCCAGCCAAATTTGAATTCTATTCTTCCTAAATTTTCTATTTCGATGAACTGATTCTTACCAGAATTTTATATGGACAATGAGGAACAACGGACCCTTTTTCTTATTTGTTTTAGTTGTTTCCCTCTTTACTGTTCAAAGAGAAAGAGGAAGTCGTTCTGTTATTAAGTGGATACGCACTTTCTATGGGAAAGAACATAGACATGGTGGTTGTCCAGGGAGATATTACACATAATAAGATCCTGTCTTGGGCGAGTCCCATATTGTGGACTTACCACTTGTTTTATTATTTAAAAAATTGGATTTATGCTTTATCGACTCATTTCAAATCATAGTTCAAAGGTTAAAAATCGGTGGGTTTTACTTTTACTATACTTCTTTTTGAAATCCGAAGAAGTTATCATATAATTCCCTGGATCATCTATCAATGGCTCAATCAATTACTTCTTTGAAATGCTAAAAAAAAGATTACTTGGTTTTCTTTTATATATGCCCATACTGTTTTTCCTTCATTGATTTGATTCTTTCGATGGATACCAGGATTCATATTTGAAATAATCAGAAATCTAGGAATTAGACCCATAAGAGTAAGAGTTCACTTTCGATTATTTCAAATTGATTGTAATCAATACAAATCAAAGCAAAGAAATAGAATTGGGGTGCTATGTACATATATGTAATTGATATCTACATATATGAAAATACATATCGTGGATTGATCTATATTAAGATGTTATACAGTACAACTTTAAATAACATTAATATAATAGTAAATATAATAGAATAATAGATAGACTGGTAGAAAGATTTATATATAAATCTTTCTACCAGTCTATCTATCTATTAGAATACTATTAGAATACTAATACTGCTGATCCTAGTCCGCTCATTTCATTTAAGACACTAAATTGGAATGGAATCCTTTTCATTTTATTTCTTCAATTATTGATAAGGACTAAGAAGTTCAGTTTCATTCAAATTAATTATTTTGACTAACTGTTTTTACGTAAATGATAAGTAAAAAAGCAGTAGGAACTAGAATGAACAGTGCTAGTAGCAATAAATGCGAGAATATTTACTTCCATAATATCATCGTTTCATTTTTTTTTTTCGCAATAACTCGGGATTTAATCCCATAGAGATGATAAATCTTTCGCCTGTAATGTAAATTCAATGGGATGAATTACATCTCGATGATATTGAATCGGATCAATATCATGAATAACAATATCTGAGCTATCAAATTGATTCATCGTCGAGAATTGAATAGTATAACATAGGAAGATCTTTTATCCATACCGACTCAAAAATTTTATTCCTGATCCACTCAAGAATTCCTTTATTTATCCACTCTTTTTTTCTATAACCTATTGCCTTCCTTGTACAATTATCAGATAAAGTATCATCTGACCGCTTTTCCACTTCCATTGATTACAAACCCAAACAAACAATAGAAGTGAAATGGAAAAAAGGAATAGGGGTTATAAACTACGTTTTTTAATGATCTAATTTTATTGGAAGACAAAGAAGGGTGATAAAGATGAGTCCTGGTATAAAAGATCTAATATTCCATAAAATTCACTATTTTAGAGTTTGTTCTTTGTTCGATGGGACCCCTAAAAAAGATTATTCATTACCTTGGTAAGAGTGGTGGGATCCTTGTTTGATCTTTTTTTTTTTTTTAATATCCTCTTTCCTTGGATTAGTACTCGGACTCATATATCAAAAGGTCAGTATGAAATTTGAAGGAGATCGATTCTTTCAAATTAAAATTAGTAATTGAAGTTACACAAAATCGGAGCCAGAAAAGGAGATAGGTTCAATTTGAAAAGTATTCTATTAGGGTAACTATGTTAAATTCATTTTGTTTTTGTATCGTACAAAAAACGAATTCTATTTGTGTATGTGCTCCCGGGAACGATATGGTACTCTATTCCATTACACGGATCAGGAGTAATCGAAAAAGCCAGACCCAGACCCAGCACGGTTGGATACCCGAATATAATGCTACCAATAATTGTACTAATGCACATATGTCTCTCTCCCATCAATCGGTACTAGTTAAAGTAATGGAAATTCCCATATTTGTTTGATGAGAAATTCGAAAGAAAATATATATATAATATAAATAAAATAGAAATATAAATTAAGAATAAGCATCCCCCTATAGATAAATAAATCTATTTTATTTTTTTTATTGGATCCGTCGGGACTGACGGGGCTCGAACCCGCAGCTTCCGCCTTGACAGGGCGGTGCTCTGACCAATTGAACTACAATCCCAGGGAAATAAGGTGTATAGCCATAGCCCACATATTCTTATGATTTAATTCAACCCATTTCTATTTAGAAGGGCCATCTTATATTATAAGAGAGACGCGAGTGATATATTGATTATACACTTGATTATACACACGGATATGCACTTTAGTGATTACTAGTAATCTTTTCGTTATTGACAAATCGATTGATAATCCATTTTTCAATGAAAAAAGTATTTTTTTTCTTTACTCTTTTCCTTTCCTTAGACTTTATACTTACAGATCCTGATATGAATCTAGATCATTAGCAAGATCAGAATTTGTAGGAACAAAACAAATAAGTAAAGCAAATACAAATAAATGGGGGTAGGTATATATCAGAAAATCTGACTTTCGTTATTCTTCTGTATCCGACATTTCTAACGAACAAATGGGTTATAGTATTTCATGTTGGATCAGCGAATTATTGGGCCGAGCTGGATTTGAACCAGCGTAGACATATTGCCAACGAATTTACAGTCCGTCCCCATTAGCCGCTCGGGCATCGACCCAAGAAGAATCAATTCTAGGATTATTGATAATCCATAATCAACTTCCTTTCTTCCTACCCCCAGGGGAAGTCGAATCCCCGCTGCCTCCTTGAAAGAGAGATGTCCTGAACCACTAGACGATGGGGGCATACTTCCCCGATCGCCATCATACTAAGATGATAGTATCAATAGTTTTTTGAAATTGTCAATATAATGTAATGGTATGACTAGATCCGAAGGATCTTTCCTTCTTTCATGATTCCATAGAATTTTTTGATTCGTCATTTAGATTCATGAATCAGTCATTCTAATCGACATTCTATATATAAATCGATTATATAAATCGATATTACTTACTTTACTATAAGTATATATAAAATAATTAATATTAAAAAAAAAAAAATTAAAATAATAAAGTTTAAATAATAAATAATGATAAAGACAAATAAAAATATAAAATATATAAAAAAATATAAATTAATAATTCGAAAATACGAAAGATAGTCTCTTTTCAGGTAGTCATTTGTCCGCCAAAACAGGTTAAACACCATTTCTTCCACTGTCATTCATTGATTCACTCATTGTTAAGATGAGATATGCCTATCTCTATCTCACACTAAACTAAGCCAGGAAATTAACAAACGATAAATCGGGGAAGAGGGATCAATAAGTTATCGAAAATTCTTTTTTCTCTAAGAATTTGGTTCAGGGAGGGGACAAGTCGAGTCTCTTCATCACATGATTCAATGAAATATCTTGGATCTATGTCGAATTAGTAGGTACATGTATCAATCAAGTTAATTTTGTTCTGATGGGGATCAATTCAAAAAGCAATTGGGGTTGGTCTTGAAACAGTTCATTGCATTGATATTTATCAAATCCAATATCAATAAATCATTTTACCCGATACTTGCTAGGTAAATAAAATTTCTCGTTCCTGAATGAGCCACTAGGCATTATGAGTTTACTGCATGTACTTATGTATCTTATGTATAATATATACACATAGATATATATACACATAGATATATC
>CAMFYI010000290.1:0-25786 GCA_945999865.1 Vitis cinerea var. helleri x Vitis rupestris | reverse complement strand
ATTATAGACACCAGATTATGGGGGGTCTACATGTTGTGGATGGTAAGTCATGGACCTAAGTTTTGTCTCATTGTTATTTACATAAGGTACTAAAGTATAATTGATTATCTGTAGTAAGACGTTGAATCAACTTTAGAATTGAATTATGAGGGAGCTAGTACTCTTATGGGTCCTAGCAATCCCTACTTTGAGTTCATATATCATGTTAACACAATTAATGAGAGTTAGATTTACTCTTGGTTTACTCTTGTGTGTGCAAAATGACACAGGAGATAATGAATAAAGTATTTGGATTTAGTTAATTGATTAATTAAATTATCTAATGTGATTAGTTAATCAATCATGACTTGTTTTGGGTTAGACTAAGTGACTCAAACTCATGTGAGCTTAAGTTACTTAAACCCAATAGGGGAACTCAATAAATATCCCTTTGTGGGGTTAGGGTTTCCCAATGGCTTTTTTACTATTGTCTTCTAGATCCAAAGAGAGAGTAAAAGTTTAGGCATCTATCCTTCCAAAATCCATTATTGGGAGTGTCATAGATATGGTTTGAGTCATTGGGTGGAAAACTTTGGGTGTACGAAACCTTCAGAGCATTTAGACACATTTTTTATCACGAGGAAATTGATTTGGGAACATCCAAATCCAAGTATGAGTTTCAAATATCTAGATCTTTATTCTAAAATGGTTTTTGAAGCCATTTATTTCTGTTGTGTTAGATCTAGAGATCTTTAGGGATACATGCATATACCCTATGAGATCTAGGGCATGAGAATAGAGAAATCTGGGGTTCCAACACTCTTGTTGTCTTGTTTTGTTTGTTTTTCTCTTATATGGCATTAGTCACTTTGTTAACATGATTCATGTTTCACATGAGATCAACTTGTGACTTGGCTATCCCAGAGTAAGATGGGTAGCTAAGGCCTATCATTTCTAATATTGAGGCATTGTTGAGCACAAGTTAACTTAGGTGGTCATTTGACATTGCTTTAACCCGATTGTGGTAGTTTTTCGTTAGCAGCTCTAAGGTTTCTAGTATGAGCAATCATATCTTCATTCTCACAATAAAGCCTCTCAATGGTGCTACACATCTCCTCCATTTATGCCCAATGTTCTATCAGTTACACCTCCATTATCCCCTACATAGTGATAGTAAGGCCACAACTAGGACAAGTTCAGTTCGGTTTACACCTAACATGAGTTCGACTCAAATTAATAAACATTCAACCCAAACTCTAAACCAACTCAACCTCCAACCCAAGATGCTCAACCCAAGCCTAACCTATTCCCATTTTTTTAAGTTCAAGATAACTTCATATTAGGCTTTAGTTGATAAGGTTAGGCTTTAATTGGATGAGTTATTCATGTTTTATTAATCAAGTTCAAGTTATTTACCTATAATGATCATTTTAAATTTATATTTGATACATTTATTATCATTTTGAGATAATAATAAAAAATATTTATCTTTCTAGAAAAATAAAATAATATATAATATAATTAAATTTAATATTTTTTATTTTAAATTTATTGAAAGGATATAAATGAAACATTGGTGTGTGTGTGTATAAATTATAAATATTAATTAGATTAGCCTCAGGTTGCTCAAACCTTCAACCTAAGCCTAATCCTGAATTGAATTTGGGTTGAAAAAGTTAACCCAATTTTAACTTGAGTATTAAAAATATTTATCCAAACCCTCCTAAACATTGAGGTAGGTTAGGCTGACTAGACACTTTTCTATGATTGACATGGAAGCTTGCACTTTCTCCATATATATTGTTCATAATGTGGTTGGTCACCATGAAACTTATATAGTTTTTTGTTTGATTCCCATAAACAACACTAGTTGTTAGGACATTAACTCATGGATTGGGTTGATTAATGGGTGAGCCCAACAACTCTTCACCTAATCGCTTGATGACCACATGAATCATCCACCTCCATTGAGGCAAACTCCTACAAATATGGATAATTAGGTATCCTCAACTACGCCTCTCTAAGGATCAAGTTAGTATAAACTTTATAAGATTGAGAAAGCAAGTGAGAATTGATTAGCTCTAAGCTTAAAAGATGAGGGTTGATCGATGTGTAAGGTCGGATAAGCCTTAATATTTTCTTCTAAATCTTGAATGTCTTTTATAAGTTGTCCTAACCTTTATTGTTTAGCCTTGGTTGGGGTAATGATTACCATATTAGTATATGAGCATCTTACAAGGGTGTCATTGGTTAGGCATCGATTTTCAAGTGGTGCTTGAACTTCTATACCGAAGATCATTATTAGTTGGTTAAGAATGTCTCAATTGACAATTAGGATTGATTGGGAATGTACTCTAGAGGCGAAACAAATTGACACATGTATATTTTAATTATCAATAACCTTTCTAATTACCGCTTTCATTCTAAAGATGTTGGATGACTCTGAGGGTGCAATTACTTTAGTCATACTAGCACACTCGAATGTAAGAAACGAAGTATCTCTCAGCATTCATTATCATTCTAACCATCTTAGAATGTGATTACTCATTATCTTTTATTTAAGAATGACATATTAATTACTTAGTACTTAAATGAAGGGTTGGATCCGAGCATCGGATCTCTCGGATCCAACCCACCGAAAAATGAGTAGAACCCAACAATTTTGGTACAAAAAATAATTTAATAATATATGTCATATATGTCACTTTGAACTCTTTGGACCGATGGAATCTTTGAAAATCATCCGTAATAAAATTATAATATAGCAAACAAAAACATTCTTGGCTCTACTTAGGTGTCCACACTGGAGTACAGTGAACAAAGACATTGTTAGGCTACTAATTAGGTGTCAACCCTTTGGTTGGGTGGCTTGTATGATGACACCATGCACCACATTATCCTTCCTGCCAGGAACCTTGGATAAGTATACTTAGTCTGATCTAAGACAATCATATGCGATAGGGTGTGGGAGTATACCCAACTCTTGTCTAGACATGTCCATTATTATTTCGGGAGACAACTACAATAGTGACAACAAGCATTATTATTATTTTTTCTTTATAATTAAAAATAATTTTTAAATTTTTTTTAAAAATATGTTCAATAAATTTTTTATTAGAAATAATTTTTTGAAAATTTATTTTAAAAATTCTTAATTTTGAAGACCAATTCTAACATTATCGACGTGTTATTAAAGATGAACAACTTTTATATAAACTAAAATAAGATTTCTAAAGGGTTAATATTATTTGAACTTTTGTATTAAGTTATTTCTTAAATAAAATTCTTTTTAAACAATTCCATCTACAACCTTTAGATCTTATTTGAATTAAATTATAATAAACGAAAAGTTTTTTCTTCCCGAGGTGAATAAAATTTGTGTGTCTGTTTGGATAATAATATCAAAAAACTTATCATCCAAATATAAAAGTGAAGAGAATATTTTTAGAAAACACTAAAAAAGTGTTTTTGTTCTTTAATTTTAAAACGGTTTTTAAAAATAAGTTTCAAAAAACACGATTAAACGAGTGTTTAGTTTATTGTCTACTTGAAAATGGAGAAAAACATATAATATCCCCCACTTATATGGTACCACCCATTCGAATTTAATCATTTCAAGTTTAAAAATAAATGAAAAAAGAAGAAGAAGAGATTAAGATATGAAAATAATTATTAAAAAATGAAAAAAATTTAATTTTTCTTTATTGAAATAACTCAATGCTCATTGATATTCTTTTTATGTTTTTTATTTTGAAAATTAGAAAATAATAGTAATTTTTATATAAGATATCGAAAACTTAAATCTTGCTTATAAAATATTAAAGGAGTGAATAGATAGTTATTTCTTATTATGTGAAATTTTTATTTTCAAAATTTTTATTTAAGAATTAAAGATGAAGTAGAGAAATTCAATCGCATCAACAAATAATAATTTATACGAAAAATACATACAAAGTCATAATCCATTCAATATAAAGAATAAGTACACAAATTTATTTTATGATTACTATTGACAATCTTTTCAAAATTTTCAGGCTAAGAATACATAATAACGATTTAAAGAAAATTTAGAAATCATATTTTACCAAAAAATATTTTAGGCAACTTACCAATTTAAAAATGATTTAGAAAATTTTTATATTTTATCCTAAAACAGTTTAGGAAACTTAAGTCTAAAGATTATCCTTGTTAAATTATTTTTTTCTAAATTAATTTTATGATTTATAAGATTTTTTTTAAAAAAAATTCTTAATTGAAAATTATTTCAAAATTAATTTTATTCCTACCTCAACCATATTTACCAATTTAAGTTAAATCATATAAAGGCTCAGATAATAAAATTTCTAAAAATAATTTTTAAAGACAAATTAAATTTATATTTTTTATTGAAGATGTTAAACAATAAACTTTTACATAAAATTATTTATTATTTATTTATTTATTTAAAAAAACGTATAGACACTTGTCATTTTATTTATTTTTATTATTTAGTTATTGATGAAATTACTGAGTATGAATGTGAACGAATGATTGAACCAATCAACGTATACAAAGACGATCCCGCGTAGAAATTAATCCCCCGTCTTACCTCCAACTTGTATGATGAAAATGGCCCAGCATCAGGGGGCCGAGGGAAATGGCCCCCACCCTGAGGCGAGGACGAACGGACCCGACAAATGCGAAGCCCACGCGACATTTCCATACCCCACCACCTGCAATAAAACCAAACCAAACCAAAGTTTGACTTTTGACCAGCTAACGGACGGCCGTGATTCCCTGTACGTGTTCGGATATTCTCTTCGACTTCTACGACCCAAAATTGTCATTTTGTTTCTGGATGAGGCTTGGTAACCTTTAATAATTCTACGGAGAGCCTGCAAACAAGCGTGAAATGACCGTCCTATCCTCCACACACACAAGTTAAATTGTGGCTTTCCGTGTGATTATTAAATTTAAAATACGTGACAGGGACGAATTAGTAATAAAAACGATATCTTGTTGTTTTCTGGAGGAAAAGTCAAACCCAAGAAAGTTGATTATGAAAGAGAAACCATTAATCTGCAATACCTGAAGTTTCTGCTTAAGAATTTCAACTTGTATACCCACAAAAGATATGGATTTCAGGGACTGCAGTAAAGGAACCCGTCATCATCGGTAGGGGCCTGCTGTCTTCTCCTCTTTCTCATCAAGACCCTGAAGCAGTGGTCAAACTAAGCAGGTGGGGATTGCTTTCGCGGTGAAACCTGAGCGAAAATGTCAGTGGTCTTATCGGAGCTGCGCGGCGATGAAGAGAGTGTAGGCGGAGTGGCGTTTCAGAGCGTGCCGGGTCACGGCTTTGGTGGGGTGTGCGAGATAGAGGAGGAGGAGGAGGAGGAGGGGGATCCGAATGAGCTGTTTGAGATCAGCCATGGAGTCCGGATGGCGTCGCTCAGAGAAGACTTTGGAGAGAGTTTGTTCTCGTTGGATGTGGGGTATAGGGAGGACAACGTGTATGTGGCAGTGGGGAAGTGCGAGTCGAGCACGGACGCCCTTGCCTGGACGCTGAAGCACGCTGTTACTCCCTCCACCATTGTCTATCTCGTCCATGTCTTCCCTGAGATACGCCATGTAGCCACTCCATGTAAGCTTTCAGACTTCTGGTATCTTTCTGTCCTTGCCGTTTCGATGGTTAGAGTTGAGTTTGAGGGTGTGAATCCACTGTACTGTAAACCCAAACCCCACACCAATCTACACCTTCTTCATTTCCTGCATCGAGTATTTTTTTTTTCGATGGAATTGTTGATTGGATTGACTTTTGTTTTATCGGGTTGTTTTCTCGTTTAGTATCAAACTCAATTATTCAGAAAACTGTGGGATTAGTCCATAATGGAGTTCCATATATACCATTGAATTGCACCCTCGTACGAGTCTTATGACTTTCTAGTCTGTAGGCAAATTGACTTCCAGTCATGAACCCAGAGTCGTCGATCACCAAACAAGACGATAGCTGAATTGCTCAAGAATATAAGTGATAAAAACTGTGTGGAAATTACATAATCCTTTGGTGTGTGGTGTGTTTGTGATGATAGTGGGAAAGCTTCCAAAGAGTCAAGCGAATCCCTTGCAGCTGGAGAGCCACATGGCACAGGAAAGAGGCAAGAGGAGAGAACTGCTTCAGAAGTTCCTTGATATGTGTTCGTCTTCCCAGGTACAAAACATCTCGTCATTCTACATGTTCATATATCTGTGGCTTCCATAAATCCAAGTGGGAGAATAAAAAGGAAAAAAATGAAACAGGTGAAAGCAGATACGATGCTGATTGAGAGTGATATGGTGGGGAAGGCTATACTGGACCTCATTCCTGTACTCAACGTAAGGAAGCTGGTGGTAGGAGCAGCTAAATCCAGTCTCAGGTACAAATTACCTCCATCTATGGTGTCGTTTGTCTTGTTTCTGTTCTTTGGGTTACGTTTGATTTGCTATGTTTGGTTTGTCTTGTTTCTGTTCTTTGGGTACGTTTGATTTGCTATGTACCATGGAAGGAAACTGAGGACTAGAAGAGGAAGTGGGATAGCAGATCAGTTGGTTCAGAATGCACCGGAGTATTGTGATGTGAAGATCATATGCGAAGGGAAGGAAGTGTCAATGGAGCAGATGAATGGGGTGCCATCCCCACGTAGCAGCAGTGATGATTCTCCCAAGCCCAAGCAAAATGGTGTAGAAGAACAATACAAGGATTCCTTTTCCTGTGCTTGCTTCAAACCCAAGTTTCTTTAGATGTTAAAAGAGACGGGTGTCCCTCTCATAAATTCCTTGGAATTGTGTGTATAGACTCATAATAATGAAATCAGAGGCTACCCATTCGCAGGGATAGCTCAATTGCGAGAGCATCAGATTGAAGATCTGAAGGTCGTGTATTCGTTCCACGTTCACGCGCATTCTCTTAATTTTGATGTTTCAAAGACCAGTTCGTTCTTAAGTCTTTAATTTTAGCAATGGAAATGTAATAGTATTGCAATATAGAGCAACAAGCAGCATACCATTCATTGCCATCTATCAATTGAAAGAGCTACTACACCATCCTCCCCAGTACCAATCCCTGAAATATTCAAAACAATTCTCCCCCTTCACATAGAACAAATTGCAAATCAATAGAGATTATAACTAGAAGAAATCAAACTCCAGATAGTTATCTGAGCTCTTTTGATCGGGCACGACTGCGGCGGCAATGGGGGCAGTAGCATTGGCAGCAGGAGGAACCTTTTCACTTGTTGAGGCTGTTGGGGCTGGTATTCGCTCGATCTCTACCGGCTTTGGGATCTCAGGTGGGGTGGCGCAGCGTATCAATGCCCAATTCACACCTTCAAAGAAGGGGTGTTGCTTGATCTCAGTGGCTCCTCTTTTAAACGCCAATCTATGCTGTGGTTCTTTTACAAGCAGTCCCCTTATCAGATCCCTCGCAGAGAAGCTGACAACTGGTGATTCAGGAAACCGGAGAGGCTGGCCGACAACATTAAACAATGTAGCCCGGTTTCCAGATCCCTTGAAGGGTGTTTTACCAAACAAAAGTTCATATAGAAAGATCCCGAATGTCCACCAGTCTACAGCACTTCCATGACCTTCACCTTTGATGATCTCAGGAGCCAGGTACTCATGGGTCCCAACAAATGACATGGACCGGGCACCAGTTGGCTCAGCAATGAGCTCAGGTAATGGGCTGACTTGGTTTCCAACTTCGTTTTTGGGTTTGCGGTCCTTTCTGGATTTGCTCGAAAAGAGTCGGGGTGTGAAGCATGTTGTGGGAGCCACGCAGGATGGTTGGATGCAGGAAGGCTCAATGCAGGCTGGCTGGACGCAATAAACTGGATTCTTCCTAAAGGGGTCAGACTCAAGGGAGCACGTCTTGACCAGAGTTGGGCTAACAGCACAACGGAGTGAAAGGTCAAAGTCAGAGAGCATTATGTGTCCGTCATCCCTCACCAGAACATTTTCCGGCTTAAGATCTCGGTAGACAATCCCAAGCATGTGGAGGTATTCTAGAGCTAAGAGGACCTCTGCTACATAAAATCTGCAGGTGAAAAGTAAAAATTACAATCAAATTTCAAATACAAAGGTGAAAGATAAATTTTGTCTTGCAGAGCTGATTGAAGACTTGAGCCCCCAATAACTTCTGGGTATTGGAGGAGTTTGTTCCTATAAACAAGCAGAATCATTCTATACCAGAAGCCGAAGCCTTCAAATAATCCATTAGGACCTGGATTAAAAGCTTTAATCCAAATTCAAGCCAATGGCAGTTTTAAAAGCATTAAAAAAGCCCATGCCAATGCTACCTGTTGTTTGAACTTCTAACCCCCCAGCTTTCTACCAAAACTTCCAGAAATCAATTCCACTTTCATGAAGTGGAGTTTAAACCAATGACCAAGTTCATAACTTGCTTGGAAATTTTTTTCCATGTTTTTAAAAAGAAAAGGAAGCTAAAAAAGAAAGCATCAGAACCTCAGGGGAATATCATGGTGAATCATGGTGACATTTGTTTTTGATAGGTAAATAAAAAATGGTATTAAGAGCACCTAGAAAAAATGAGGGCAGCCCCAGTACATTGGTGGTATACAGGGAGAGCAGAAAAAACAAAAACAAGAAACAAAAAACAAAACAGTCCAAAAATCAGCCTTGAACGAAAGATGAAGTGATACAGAATAATGAGAAAAACATAATTCAATATTTGATTTCTATAGTATTTCAATTCTATACATAAAAAATGTACTGGTGTAATCAATTATGGGCATAGCTCTGGCAGAAGATGACAAATGCCAACATTGTTCAATAGCGATGCAGGGTATCCAGCTTATGGTCATTCTTATCTAAAACACGTAAGTTCTATGATAGCATCTTCTTTATCAAATGTCATGCTGACAATATCATTCAATGATTTCTGCTGTTTTGCAGTTTCCAGACAAGCTAGCATATATATTCCATTTTCTTAAAAACAAAAAGGCAAGAGGGAAGGATCTTAAATTGTAATTTCACATCTATAAGTACTTAAAGGACTAGAAAATGGCTAACTTAAACTTGTAGAAGGATTCTAAATTGTAAGTTCTCATCTATCATTACTTAAAGGACTTGAAAACAGCTAACTTGAACTTGTAGAAACAACATGCTTTTATTTTCTTTGAGAAGTTGGCACTTTAAATTACAGAGTTACCAAGAAAAAGGTTGAGCAGATTAAATAGAACCTTGATTTGGACACATCAAGAATGGGAATATCACTTATGATGCCTCAATGGCATCTGACACTCGTGACATAACAACCAAACAAGAGAGAATTTTATGAAAATGACAAATTTCAACATGTCACAAAATCTAATACTAGAACGAAGAATCAGGAAATTCACATCAGTCGTCAGCAAGATTAAAACCAATCAAATATTAAAATGGAGCAACAAGAAGTTTGAAATTTGGAAGGCAAGAAATAGCCACAAGCCATACTACAAGGTCATTTGGAATACGGATCATTCTAATTTGTGGAGAGGAAATTGGAAACCACTATTTGTGTCTGTACCACTTCAAATATGTCCAATCAAAGACTAGGTTGCTTAATGTTTAGAGGCTTATACCTTAATAAACAATTCTAGGCGATTCTCAAGGAAACACCTTGAAGTGGAATCGCCAGGAGGTTGGAGTAGCATAAGGGTATTTGAATGACTGAAAACTAACCTAACAACAAAAAAGAGTGCTGCTGCATCCATACTCCAATAGGCACTTAAGTATTGGATTGCTGCAGTAAATGTTTATAGCACAGGGACAAGCTGGGTGAGATTGATTTCCCTCATTAAGTGGAGTTCCAAAACTATGAATTGGTGGGAAAAATTCGCAAAAACTGGTGAAACCTATAAACTTATATATATATATATATATATATATATATATATATATATATATATATATATATATAAGATTAACCAGGATATGCAGAACAACTAAAGAGAATCAAATTCTATGTTAAAGGTTGCTTCAAATGAAACTATGGGTTTAAAAGATGATAGCATACTTCACTGCTTGCTCAGTAAAATGTTTCCCTGGCTGCCTCTGTCTAAGAGTGTGCAAATCTCCTCCCGGGCAGAACTCCATTACCAAACATGAGAACTTCTCGGTCTCAAAGTGGGTGTAGAGTGTTGGAAGGAAAGGGTGGTCCAGGGACTGCAATATCTCTCTTTCTGTTTGGGCTCGAAGCAGCTTCTTACGACTTGCTAAAGACCCTTTATCCATAACTTTCATTGCAAAATAAGATTTTGTTCCACTCAACTCAGAGAGATAGACACTCCCAATATCCCCACAACCCAATCTCTTCAGCAGTCTGAAATGGCTCAAACCCAAGACACCATCTCTTGCTCGGACAGCTTGGATGGCTTCCCATCTAGAGTCATTTGCTTTATGGGGCTTATTGATACTGCTACTAAAACTGCTACAAGTGCTTTCGTCGCTCACATCACTGCTGGTGCTTCCCCGACACATACTGCTCTTTCCACTCTCAACAAAATCACCCCGATCACTGACCTTGGCACTTCCACTGGTTTTGGCAAGACTGCTAGCCCCATCACTGACTTTGGCAGAAACAGAACTATCCTTCACACTTCCATATTCTGAAGTTTTCTTTTCTTGATCAACAGAAGCTTCCAGTGAGCCCCTCGAGCCATTTACTGAAGGATCTACTTCTGTTGATGCTTGCTCAGCCCCAGCTGAGGAAGAACTTGAATCGAATTTAATGGGTAACGAATCAGCAGACCCCTTTTGACCAGAAGTGGGTGATTTTTTAATCTCAGAAGCTTCTACAGTAACCTGCTTTGGTGTGGTTTGTACAGATTTTTGTTCAGTGGAGACCAGCTCTGGTTTGCTCGTCTTTGAAACCTCCAGTGGCAAAGGTTTGAGTTCATTTGCCCCGACTGCTTGAGCACCAGATGTTAATTTCCGTTGTTGAGAGGAAGATTTGGAACAAGATTTTGAGGCCATCAGAAGAAGCAAAAATCAATTCCACTAGCTCAGGCTCAACAAATTCACAGCTCAACAACCCTTTCCAGAAGCAGCATACTTTTCATTAGCAACCCAACATCTTTCTCCTCCAAACTACTGGCCATCATCAATTAACTGCAATGATCCGCAATAAGAAAGAAATCTCTTTTAGACTGAAGAAAAAAATTAATTTCAAAACAAAATAAAGAAAATTTCTATCTACAAATTCAAGCGATAAAATAGAAAAAAATCAGGTTAAAAAGCAGAATCAAGTCAAAATCTACATAGCCCAGACACTGAATCACAAATCTAGATCATAAAGCTCCAGCAAACAAATAAATCATATTTGGATCCCCATATAGCTCAAATCCAGGCAGAAATCATTTCACTCTTCTTATTCTAAAGCAGCTCAAAATGCAAACTTTCATGAAAAAACAGGGGTAAAACCCATATCTCAGCTAGCATTTAAGGGGGAAACGAGAAATCGGGCACATAGCAGCATGCATACCGTGATCAAATGTGACCGTCCAACTCAATATTCAAACTTTTTTCCCAAAAGGGGGCATTCAGCCCAAAATCAATTTGGCAACGAATGTAAAGCAAGCATTCAAGGACCACCGGAGGAAGTAAATAATCTGAATCAGCTCATTAACAAATGCAGATTCTTGAAGAGTCGTAGTAAACCCCCAAATGGATTAAATTATCAGAACCGGACACGTGAAAAGATTGAGGGTCGATTGAATGGGAACCAGATCCCCATCACAAACCCTAACACAGATCCAAAACCAAAAGGAGACCCATATCCAGAAGGTAAGACTAGAAGGTAAAGAGATACAAACCCATCAAGAGAAACGCAAGAAGCTAAAGAAGGGTTAGAGGAAAGGCCGAAAAGAGTCCCTAATTTCAAGGATCACAACTTCACGGCTTTGCTTTGACAGTGAGGAAAAAAAAGAAAAGAAAAGAAAAGAAAAGAAGCAGCAGCACTGTAGAAAAAGAGCTCCTGGTTGCTTGATACCTGTGTTTGTGATTGTGTGCAGAGAGAAAGAGAGAGATAGAAACAGAGAGCGCATTAAAATGGGCTGCACTGGCCCTCTTCGCTGATGAACTATTGGACAGAGAGAGAGAGAGAGAGAGAGGAGGGGTCAAAGCTAAAGCAAGTCTTTTCTAATTCAATTATTTCATTGTTTTTTGTCCCGAAACTGAAGGGGTCCGAATCAACCAAACAGGCCTCTCACCTGTCTGTCATGCCCTTACACCTAAACACTCCCCTTCCGGACAGAAATGCCCTTCTCCATCTTCATTTTCCCTCATTTTCTCAACCTTTTTTTATGGGACTCAAAAAAGTTTCTAGGAAAACCCAGGGATAATAATGTTTGTCCTAGATCATTTTGACCAAAATGCAAAATTTCATCATTCATGCCAGCATGAGAATTGTTGATTGCCTTAATTGGGTACCTACTTTGCTTTAGGACTGTCAATAAAATTATGTGAAATGGACAAATGATGGACGGAGAATGTTTTGGGTGATCAAATGGATAGAATTGCATAGCTGGATGTGGTCCATTTACTAGATGGGATTTGCATTCAAGGTTTGATTGCAAAAGTTGGGTTGTCTATTTAAGGTTGTCAGTGAGGAAAAAAAGCTTTAAATCTTTTTCCAGGAAAGCCATTTTGGCTTTGGAAATTTACCTGATTTTGTTGCTGCATCACACAAGCCAAGCAGGGCCCAAATCTATGTGGAATTGTTGTGATGGGACACTGGATAGGATAACTCACTCCCTCACTCATTCTCCTTTGTTTGCATGAATTAATTAGTGAGCTCCATGCGCAGATTGTCCTTCCAATTTTGGAGAAAACTTCCTATGGGGCCTCTCTCAACATGGGAAATCTCTTGTGGTGGTGGGTTGAGACTTGAGAGTCTTTGCAGACTTGCAGTTTGCTATAGACCAAGTTTAGGGAAGCTAGGGGAATTTACAACTGTATCGAGGTCCCAAGTTGATCATGGGGGGGTTGGTTGGTATTCATTACCATCCAATTCCAACATCAAGGTAGTGCCAGTGATGTTTCAATTATCCAAACATCATCACCATCTTTCCAGAAGCGATCTCAGTCTCTGGCCCTGGGCCTGGCAAAAAGAACCTCCCACACTTCCCCCCCTCCCCCATGTGACGACTGGGCATATCAGTCTTCCCCTCCCAATGACTTGGTCACCTCCCATTTGCTTAAATGCCAGTACAGAAAACAGAGTCAGGACATTTCCTTTGATTTTTGTGAACAGATTGGATCCATCGACCACTTTCAACAGTAATTAGAAAAAATTTTGAGACTCAAAAACCCATTCTTTTAAGAGATAATTTTTCTTTTTCTTTTTCTTTTTATTTTTTCCAAGTATTGACTAAGAATCTCTGGTTATATCTAGTATGAAGTTTTGTGATATTTATTCCATATGCATAAAGGGTATTGTAAATTCTCCTTGGTCTCAGATACTTTGCAGGCGTTTAGGTTTTGGCCTAGATGCCTCAGTATATTTCATTTCATGTGCTTTTAGATTTGATGATGGCAATTTAGGGTAATAAGGGAATTGAGTGCAGGACCTATGCTTCTTATTCTCTCCTTGACAGTAAAGGCTAATCTCTGAAAGGGACTCTAGGACATATCATTAGTTTCAGTTTCCTTCAATCTACCATTACCTTGTGGTTCCAACCCTTTAACATTTTGCTTATAGGAAGGGTCTATAAATGGGGTATTTGAGGTTCCACTGCAAAAGGAAGCTCACTATTTCAAACAAAGAATTTCTTTCTGCTTAAAATTCACACCACAAGACTACTATAATTGAAACCTAAACCAATAAATAGTATTCAAACACGTAGCCGCCATCATATTCAGAATCCATCCAGGACTTACTTTTCTTTTCAAATTAATTATAGGGGCAAGTGGGAAACTTGACCACCTAATTGTAGATCAAGAGACTAAAACCGACAACAAAATCAATATTGGCAACTTCCGTTTACCCTTCTCTTGTCTGCTCCCTCTTGTCTAAAGTAACTTTGCTGGTATTAGTCACAATCCAAGCCCTCAATCTTCAACCCACAAGGGTCCTGCAAGTTTTGATGTTGAAGTCGGTTGTATTGGCACTGTTGAGCTTTGAATCCACTTAGACCATTCACTGTTTTCTATAAGTGACTTTTAAATTTTTAATCTTCATCATCATTCTATAAATACAGAATGGTAGTGACACGGATTTAGGTGTTTCCAAAACTCATGTGCATGTTAAGTCACCCTGAACTTGCCGTGACACTAGTCTCCTTGCTATCATGAAGAGCTGATTCATGTACTGAATATAATACTTAAGCTAAGAGAAATAAAGAAATGAGAGACTATCACAGAGCTCCATACGCATAGAGGTTCGAGCTATGCACACCATACCAAAATGCATCTCGATTTGTTTTGAATTAAACTGCCATCTTTCCCTAGTGGTCCTCATTTCATTATTATACACTTTAGATGAGAGCGGTGGCCATAGATTACATGTGAGATCTGGGTCCACCTATTAGAGGGCTACGGTTTCTGGGAAGGTCACAGTTTTTTAATTTCTGGGTTTTCATTACTCTCAACTTTCTTGGGTTGTCCTGTTTGGCAAACGAGAAAAAGTTGACTAAATGGAAGGGAAAATGTTGTGCATATTCAAGTACCTTGGCTTTGATTGATGACAATTCTATGAGTTCTGCTGAAGTGAATGCAATATATTAAAGTGGGAATGACCCAAAATGCATAGATTTCCAATTTAAATTTATGTGAGTACTAGCAGAGGTCAAAGTTCAATGGCATACGGCTCCTATGGGAAAATCATGATTCATCTTTCAATGTCAACAGGGAAAAGATAAATAAAAGTTGATGGAATTTTCTGATGTGTTTGAAATGTTAAAAGGAAGCAAGGAATACTTACCAGTACCAGAATTTGAAACAATTAAACAGGAGTGAAAAAGATAAACAAATAAACAAAGAAGAAAAGACCAAAGAAAGGCCTAATGGCCCATGCCATCTAGAGAAACCCATATGTCCAAATCTGGGTGGGTCCTCTGGTGACTTGGGATTGCAAAAACCCAGATGGTCTGGGTTTAGAGTCTTTCTATATTAGATATTAAATGTCCAAAGTCAGTTATTTATATTTATAAGCAATTGATGTGTTTTAAAACGGTTAGGCACAATGGGTCTAAAAGGACAATAATTTCATGGGCTGTGTTTGATAGTATTCAGGCCAATCCCATCTAAAAATGTGTACAGTTTATCACCCATGGATCACATGGACTATTATGAGAATGTTATGTCGGCATAAGAGGATGAATGTGAAAATCTTGATAATCTTAAATTTGTGTGTAGATGCATTGACAGTTGGGAGACAAGTTTTCAACTAAGAGGACCTCAGATTTGGGCTAACCAAACCATATCTATACGAGACAAATATAATTAATGGTTATTTGATTAAAAGGTACAAAGTAATTCCAAATTCATAAATTTAATTCTTTGCATATTTTGGCCTAGAAAATAATTGAAATGTTGATGGATATTTATGTTGAAAAAAATATTTACTTTTCATATTCCAATATAGAAAGATTACTTTTACAAATTTGGGTAATTTTATTTCTCTTGGTCAAACTGTTTTATAATTGAAAAACATGGTCTAATCTGCAGTAGAACAGCCTATAAACTGATGATTATCCCGTATATTCACTGAGTCCAGAGGGCTAGACACTTCATTTTGTAGCTTGGGCCCAAGGGTCCAGAGCATGATCCATGAAGAAACTCCCTCATTTCCTGGGCTTGATTACAGAGAGTACGAGTCTCTGATGAGTTTAGAACAGTACTTTCTGTCATATTGTTTCCATGTGTTCAATTGATTGATGGAATGAAAACTCATGATGTGCTCTTGAGGATGTTTTGATGGTGGCAGACTCGACAATTCATCAGAACTTGACACTCATCCAGCCACAAAATTAGTCCATGATGACCCATCTTTTATTTGTTAATTTACTGTTTTTTTTTGTTATAAATGAGAAACCATCTGAACTAATGCAACCCCCAACCTATTCACATATCCCCATATATTCAAAAAAAAAAAAAAAGGTTGATTTTTTGACTTCTTAATCAGTCTGTTTGAATTTTTGCCCCAAGTTGTACATGGCCATGGCTGAAGATTCAACATCTATCTTTGGCTCTCTGAACTCTTCTCTTCAACCCAGACAGAATTGGAAACGTCGAGTAACAAACCAACTATGGCATTTTCAATCAGAATTATGGTAGTATTCTAAGCCATGGCAACAGTTCAGTTCTGGAGTTCAGTATTTGTACCTCTTCTTCCAACATCTATATCTATACAAATATATATATATATATATATATATATACATATTGCTGTCAAGGCCTGCATGTTCTTATATTCTAAGCATCCAAGCTTTGTTTCATGTAATTATTCAGCCTTATGTGTGTGTTTATATGAATAGTGTCAGACAGATCACATTGCCTAAGCAGGACAATAGTCACCTAAGCAAGCATTAGCTTGGCTTCCATGGTTTCCCATTAGATTATGTTCAGAAAAAGCACGGTTTTAACTGAACTTTAACAAGTTACATCATTGTGATGAGCATACCCTTTTGATAATGAAGTTTACTCAGATTCACAAAGGTTTACTCATCAAATGTTAGGACTTTTACAAGACTGGAAAGCAAATACAGGAAGTCTAAAAGGATAAGACAGAAGATAGGGTGGGATTTTGAATGAGGCAACTGATGGAGAAGCTCCTTTGTCCATACATGAAATGTAATTTGTTAACTGAATTTAACCCAGCATTATTTCTGGTAAAGCCCGTTATAGGGAACCGCTTATGGCCTATTTTATTTAGAAAAAGGAATCCAATGATGTCCCAAGAATTGGTCTAACAGCCTCTCTTCAGATTGGTCTTGAAAATTCAGGAAGGAAGAGACCAAAAAATGAGACATGATGTCTAAAAAAAAGATGGTGAAACAAGAAAACAAAAGAAAGAATAGAGATTGGAATTTAAGGAGCTGTATCTTAACAAAGTCTGTTGCCTGCTCTTATATAATAGATTCTGCTGATTATCATATTGGTTGTGCCATTGATTAAACATGGAGCATTCTGATAGTCGTATGGATCCTGTGTTATATCAGTCCAAGAAACTTGATTCAGATACTGAAACTCCTGAAGGATCTGGTGAACTTGTTTTCTTTTCAAAAAGTTCAGACACTAGAGAATATGAATATTGTTTATGAACTTGTTTTTACATTTCTTCTTTTAGTAATGAATCATCATAAATAATTTTAGTAGCTTGTTCTGCAGATGAGGTAAATGATTCTCCAATAGAGGAAGTCCGCCTCACAGTGCCAATTACAGATGATCCAACACTGCCATGCTTGACATTCCGGACAGACCCTTGCTTGTATTTTCCTGGCATTCTTGAATCAATTTTTCGGGTACCGCCAAAATGTCTTGTCTTTAACGTCAATTTCTGCCCAAATTGTAGTACTTCCACTAGGAAAGCTCATGGCAGCATCTCTGCCAGAGAAAACTCTTAAAATTCCTGCAACCAATTGGTCATTTTCGTTGAATCCTGGGCCATTTAATTTGAAAGAGCATGTACTGATCACCATATTCGCCAATTCAGGCTCGAATACTGTTTATGCTGTGATAATTATTACTATAGTGAAGGCTTTCTATGGTGGGCAACTTCACCCTCTTGCAGCCATGTTGTTAGCCCAGTCCACTAAGGTGATTCCCTGATATGTTAACGATCTTTTACACCGAAAAGCTCATAGAGTTGATCCATTTTTTCACAGGGTGTTGTTTCATTCAACTTCTAGATGCTTGGATATGGATGGGCTGGCATTTTTCGAAAGTTTCTAGTTGATTCACCATACATGTGGTGGCCTTCCAATCTGTTCAAGTCTCCCTCTTTAGGTGCTTCCTCTCTTCCTCTCTTTCTGTGCCTCTTGTGCTCAATATCTTCTCTGAAACAATTTACTTTTACTTGCAGGGCTTTGCATGAGGTTGAGATTAGGCCAAAGGGAGGTGTAACAAGGCTGCAGTTCTTCCTTGTTGTCCTCGTCTCGAGTTTTGCATCCTACATTGTCCCTAATTATCTATTTCCATCTATTACTGCTCTTTCCTTCATGTGTTGGATATGGAAGGACTCGATCACTGCCCAACAAATTGTCTCTGGTCTCAATGGCCTTGGCCTTGGCCTTGGCTCATTTGCCTTAGATTGGTCTACTGCAGCTAGTTTCCTAGGAAGTCCCCTAGCCACCCTGGGTTTCGCTATCATAAACATAATGACTGGTTTCTTCATAGTTGTCTACATTGTAATCCCTATTGCTTATTGGCCTAACTTATATGAAGCCAAGCGATTTCCAATTGTCTCAGCAGATGTGTTCGATGCTGATGGGGGCTCGTATAATGTCTCGCGAGTTCTGAATTACACAACCTTTGAATTCAACCAACAAGGATATGATGGTTATAGCAAGATTAATTTGAGTATCTTCTTTGTCTTCACTTATGATTTGAGCTTTGCAACATTGGCAGCCACACTATCTCATGTTGCACTCTTCCATGGAAGGTGGTTTTTTCGCCTGTGAGAGATTATCTACAAATGACTGATCAAAACACTTCTTCAACTGTCAAAGACTAACACCTCCCAAAAGTGTCTTTGCAGAAGAATTTGGCAACAGGAAAAAGCATCATTGCAAGATCAGTTTGATGATGTCCACACAAGGCTGATGAAGAAAAACTATGACCCTGTCCCTCAATGGTGGTTTTACACACTCTTGACATTGGTGATTGGGCTTGCCATGGCTGCTTGTGAAGGCTTTGACAGACAACTGCAGCTTCCATACTGGGGAATCCTACTTGCAATTTCTTTGGCTTTGCTCTTCACCCTCCCTGTTGGTGTGATTACAGCTACCACAAACCAGGTATACTATTCAAAAGATGAGACTTTGGTCTTTCTTTCATTCATGCTCAACCAAATTGTGGAATTTTTGTGTAGCAACCAGGACTAAACGTCATTACTGAGATGATTCTCGGCTACATTTACCCCGGAAAACCTCTTGCAAATCTGGCCTTCAAGACATATGGATCCGTAAGCATGGGACAGGCTATCATGTTTCTCTCTGATTTCAAGCTCGGCCATTACATGAAAATCCCTCCCAAGTCCATGTTTGTTGTTCAGGTAATCACTAAGCTGCAAACATAGCTTTCATTCATCTCGCTTGTTCTGCTACTAAACACCATTTTGTTCAACATGGTCCTCAATGAAGCTGCTGGGAACAGTAATAGCATCCTCAGTCTACTTTGGAACAGCTTGGCTGCTTCTAACCTCAATCGACAACATATGCCACCCTTCTCTATTGCCAGAAGGGTCCCCATGGACGTGCCCAGGGGACAGAGTTTTCTACAGCTCCTCCATCATTTGGGGTGTGGTTGGGCCCCTCCGCATGTTTGGCCGCCTTGGTCTATACGCCAAGACGAACTACTTCTTTCTCTTAGGCATTCTTGCACCAGTGCCAGTGTGGCTCCTCTCTCGCCTTTTTCCTGAGAAAAAATGGATAAAACTTATCAACATGCCCATCATCATAGGGGGCGCTGGGGCTATGCCAAGTGCCAAGGCAGTGAACTACTGGTGCTGGGGTGCTGTGGGGATTTTTTTCAACATTTTTGTGTACAGGAGATTCAAGGGGTGGTGGGCTAGGCACAACTACGTTCTATCAGCTGGGTTGGATGCTGGAGTGGCTTTCATGGCCATACTCTCCTATTTCACACTGCAGGTTAAAGACATCAATGGGATGAAGTGGTGGGGTTTGGGTATAGATGACCATTGCCCTCTGGCTCATTGCCCCACTGCCCCTGGTATAAAGGTTGAAGGATGCCCTGTTTTTAATTGACAGGTCTATTCTTGCCTTGGTCTGTAACTCCCTCGTACTATCAGAATTTAATCATAGATCCTTCGGTTCTCGGATAATTCGGGAGAAAACGGTGAAGAAAGAAAAATAGAGGGAAAATATAAAAGGTAAGAAAAAATTAAAGAAAATAAAAATTAGATTTAAATTTAATAATTTTTTTATAAGTTATTTTAAACTTATTTCATTTATTTTAATTTTTTAATATAAAGAATAAATAATTTGAAAATATGTAAATTTACAACTAATTTTAATTATATTTAATTTTCTCTCATATTTTCATTAATATTTTTTTTAATACTTTTCAAAACCAAACATAATCTTATTCTTTTAAACTATTTTCTTAGTATCTTTTAAATTACTCTTTTATTTAATTAACATTTTTGAAAATATCGTAATTATTTTCATCATTTTTTCTTAAACATAAAATTCAATATTTTTAAAATAGTAATTGTTTTTTATTTATTTTATTGTAATTATTTTGTATTTCTACTTCTTTTAAATAAGACAGAAAATTTGTTATTTGATTAAATTTTAAAAATTTTCAAAATCATGGTTAATTTTAATAAAAATATAATTAAATATAATTCTAAAAAGCGGTTACTTCTATTTCTGCTTTTCTATAAATATATTCCAGGCTCAAGTCGGAGGAGGCGAGTGAGTCGAGACGACGTCGTTTCGACGGTATCTGTAATTTAGAGGGCAATTCCTAAAAATTAAAAAGCATCGCGCGCCACCCACGGGAAAAATTTGAATTGAGACCGCGCCAGTGCGCCACGTGTCCCTCATCTCTTACAAATACAACGGTATCAGTAGCTACCGTCTCTTCTTCATCCGCAAAACCCTAGAAATGTTCCACAATCCACCTTAAAACCCTCGACTTCAGATCTCTCCAACACCATGGCTCCCATCAAATCTGCTTCCCGATACGATTCCTTCGACGCACGATCATCGGCTTCCTCGCAGTTCTCCGATCCATCATCGTCGGTGGAGCTCAACAAGAACCAACGTTTCGTGGCTCCCTCGAAATCGCATCCTCCGGAGAGCTCATCTCGCGCTCTCGCTCTCGCCCGAACCAAATCGTCTGATCTCGCGCCGGCTAAGGTGAAGAATGAGCAGAATTTGAGTGCTATGGTGAAGAAATTTATGGAGAAGAGGTCGTCGAAGCCCAAGGCGGCATCAACGAATCGGAATGGCCTTTTTGTGCCGTCGGATTTTATAGCGGAGGATTTGAAGAAGACGGCGAGGAAGGGGACGAGTTTTTCGGGGTTGCATCGGAAGTTGTTTAGTAAGGGATCGGGGTCGTCGGGATCGTCGGGGTCGTCGCGTGGTGAGAAGAGCGAGGTGAAGGCGCTAACGGAGGTGAAGGCGAATACGAGGACGTTGGCTATGGTGCTGAGGAGTGAGAGGGAGCTTCTGAGCCAGAATAAGGAGCAGGAGATGGAAATTGCAGAGCTTAAGTTGGTGATAGAGGAGAAGAATCGTGAGGTAGTTCTCCTTTTAATCTACATCTAGCTTTGTTTGTTTTCTGGGAGAATGTGGAATAGAAAGAGGAAATTGAATTTTGAAACTTATGTTTCCATTGTGTCGATTTCAAACAGTAAGAAGCTCATCTCAATCAAGCCAATATGGTTTCTCTAAGTCTCTATATTTTCAGTTTCTTTTCTTATCCCATTTCTCAAAAGCAGCTTTCAATTCAAAATTGCTATTTGGATTCTCGAAAAGTAACCTTTTCAGAGTGTTATCTATTATGCGGATTTTTCAGGTTGAAAAGTTGAAGGATTTATGCCTGAAGCAAAGGGAAGAGATAAAGTCATTGAAGAGTGCCATTTTGTTCCCAGATGTTATGAATTCTCATCTTCAGGATCTATTAGACAAGCAGGGATCAGAGCTCAAACAGGCGAAACAACTCATTCCAACCCTCCAGAAGCAGGTCACTTCTCTTACTGGCCAGCTCCAGTGCCTTGCAGAGGATCTTGCGGAGGTATTGCTTCAATCCTTGTTATACTCTATCCAATTTTGCTATAGTTCAATATTACGGCTGCATTTGGATTGAATGGATTAAGAGACGATTGATTTGGATTTGGGTCCCTAGTTCCATGTCCATTATTTGCGAAGACATTTCGTGAGAGAGACTGAGATGGGGTTTTGGATAAATCCACTGACGGAATTTAAACCCCTAGATTATTGGATCCAAATCAACAGCTGGGATGTGTGATCTAGAAATTCTCATGCCATTTGGGATTCCCAAATTTGAATTCCAAATCCAAATCTAGGTATTTCAAACATACTCATAAGTTCATTAAATTGGGTTTTTGAAATTGATTTTGATGGGTTCAAAACCAGCTAAAGATCAAAATTTGAGGGTGCTTCCTTATAGGATCTCTTACTACTGTTTTGTGAGCCGTTAGTAATTCATTACTTGCCGTGAATATTTTGGAATTTCAAATTTTTATTAAAATAAATTAAAATTTGGTGATTTTCAAATTAATTATTTATCAAAATAAAACTATATTTATCATTTTATAGGAAGCATGTAAAAAACAAAAACATTTATAGCCCATGGAAAAAAATGAACTTAAACTATTTCTGACCAATACCTGTATGCTAATTTTATAATTCCATTTATTTGATGAATATATTTTATTATCTTTATTTTAGATAATTATGAGAGTTATTTATCTCCCAAATTTTTTTATTTGAAATTAACTATCTACTTCTTCTCACCCTACTGTCTCGGGAAAAAAACCCAGCTTCTCTCTTGTTCCTAAGTATCAGTGCCTCTATTTAATGTTGAAAAAAAGAAACCTTGTTCAGTGGGTTTTAGAAAAAAAAAATTTATGTAAAATGATAAGGAATTTGTAAAAGAGATTGATATGATAAAAGCCTACACCCAACTCATCTCGTTTCGAATGCCATGAGTCATGTATTTCATAGTAGAGGGATTATAGGGCACAGAGGAATGTTTCTCAGATGAAAAATACTTTTCTGTGCTGTAAAGGGGACCCCTTGGACAAGAAGGTTATCATCCATCAGGATATGGACTCCTCTGTTTATATGTTGGGATCCATCAAGTATATCATCAAGTATATCAATGGAGATTGTTTGGTACTTAATTGTGAGAAACCATGAATGCTTGGCAAACATGTGCAGTTATGTTTTTATTTATCTATTTATTTTATACTAGACTATTAGAAAATTTTATCACTGTGTAGGTCTGAATTGCTGGCATCAAATTTCTTGGACAGGTAAAGGCGGATAAGTATTCAGTAAGGGCATGTTTCCAAGGTCATTGCAGCTCACCTAGGACACCAACATATGATCAGGATGAGGCTGCTAATTCTTTGGTAAGAGCCCCATGATAGAATGTAAAATTTGCAATTACAACTGAACAAGAACATACCATGGGACACCTTGTTAGCAATATGTGCTAGAGACACCCCATCATCATCGTAAAGGCTAACCTTAACTGGACAATTTATTCAGGATTTCAGCTCTGAGGACCCTGCCACCCCTGGGAGCCCGGATGATATGTTCCTTAAGGATTTGAATCCCTGTTTAACACCCTACTATGCCAAGACAAAATCCAAGGTGACCCACATGGCCCTTCTATTTTGAGATCATACCAGTGCAGTACTGAGGTTTCCTTTCTAACCCAAAGTCATTTTAATCTATCAACTGGAAATCTGATGTATCTTTCAGGAATTTGAGGTGGACTATGACTCTCCACCCCATGAAAGGTTGTATGAAAACAATCTACAATTCAACTCTCGTGTGAGGAAGATGTCAAGAAGTTCGGAGTGCAGCCAGAATTCAAATGTAGCAAGCATAGCCGTCCGAGCGGCTCGTAGATCAGATGAGAGCAAACACACATATGGAAAGCCAATGCACCATAAGCTTTACTAAATCATTTGCCAGCCATTCATTTTCTCTTTTAAGTAGAGCATTTCTTGTCTCCTCTTCCTTTCTCTACTGTGAACTATAGTTTTGGTCAGCATTCCGGATGTTATCATATGTTTTGAGAGGTGTATTGTCCAAATTGTTGTTTGTTTATTTCAGCAGTAAAAACAGATAAATGCTGTTCAGTTTAGACATTTATAATGGCTAGTTGCTCGTTGTTCATTGTACATGGTGCATTCAAGCTCTTGAATAAAGGACAAGAAGCCACAAGTTGCATACAGTGAATATCTATGATTTTAAAAAGGGATTAGACTGTTGTTGGGCAAAACCATACCTAACAGCCACTAGCCCCATTGGTCTTTTTGTTAGTCCACCTGCCCAACTCCATTTTCCACTTGTTCAAGTCTATTTTTCTCATCAGTCTCTGTAATACTAAAATCCTAGATTCTCGTCCTGAACCATCTCCTGGCTACATATGATATGTTATTTCTGTCGAGATTCCAGACAAATTGAAGCACTTCTGCTACCATGACTGGGTTGACAGGTTCATATGACTTTGAAGAGAGCAAAGGTGGATGTTGTGGATAAGTTTGGAGTTTATAGATTCCGATGGGATTATGACTGCTGTCCATGTAGAATGCTACCTCAAAGAGATAATTAAGCAAGCACATCTAAGGCATGCTTAGGCTCATTCAGACATGACAAAAAATATATACTAGAAGGAACAAGCTTTCAGAAACATAAAAGAGGGCAAAGCTGCATGAGATCCAAATGTCAAGCATCATTTTATTTATCAAACAAGTACAGATGTTCTAATTTCTTCGCTTTCTAACATACTGCTCTCTGGGTCAAACTTATGATGTCCAAGGATCTCCATGTTACATATGGCTTCCTTCACCATTTTCTCAGGCCATCCCGCCACTTGTAGCTGTCCTAATTATCTGAAAAAGAGCTGCCAAACAAGAAAGGGAAAACACAAGATCCAGTAAATAGTCAATTGTATCAAGGAGAGTGATTAATCATTTCTACTAGAGATTCTAGGGACCTCTGGTATTGTAATGCTTAGCTAGTTCTTTATATGGATGTGAAATATCAACCCTTCAAACAAGGTGTGTACAGAAAGGGTCAACTTCTGAATGCTCCTCACTCTATAATATGATAGTATGCTACCAGTATGTATTTGTTCCTTCCAAAAAAACATAGTTACTCAACTTGAGCTTTTAATGTGGTCTCTGGCATCACACCGAATGTGGTATATGTATTCAAAAAAGAAGAAACGGCAACATTAACATTATAACTATATTTTAAGTTTGTGAATCAGAAAATAGGAAAAGAGAAAAAATGAAATTTTTTAAGGACACCGAAGGAGAATCTGATAAAATTAATATGAGAAAAAATCATACTAAAACTGGCATAAATTAAATTAACTGGCAAAGTAAAGTTCCAAAAGTAGAATCACTACAGACAACAAACCATGACTAAGAAACACATTGCATTTTGTAGCAGTGATGCAAATGTCACTCGGTGTCCAAGACATTCACCGATTCACATACTAATAATAGAAATATCTCCCATAATCACAGGAGTCAGATGTGGGGGGGGAAGGAACCCTGAACAATGTGGATTATACAAGCTATACAAGAAATGTTTACATGGATGCATAAGTATGCCTTTTAAGCTGAGATGTCATGCAGGTGCAGGTCATAATTTTTAATAAGAAAAGACTGTTTCACCACGTAGTGATATGAGTGATTGAGGGGAAAACTATATATAAAAGGAAGAGAGAAAAACTCATCAACAAGGTAGAAAGTACATACAGGAACCGATAACCACAAAGACAAAGAACCCAAGGAGAATTGGCCCAACTGGGTAGTCATATCCTTTCTTTGTTGAGGTTTCAGGAACTGATCCCCTCTTTGTTATATTCTTCTGAAACTTTGCAACCTTCCTGTCTG
>CAMFYI010000289.1:0-80172 GCA_945999865.1 Vitis cinerea var. helleri x Vitis rupestris | reverse complement strand
GGATTCTACCTTTTCCTGGTACTGACACGGATTCTATCATTTTTTGGTACTGACCCTGAATCTACCATTTTTCGGTAGTCGTTCGGACAGTTTTTCGTTACTCGCACGGATTCTACCATTTCCCGGTACTGACACAGATTCTATCATTGTCCGGTACTGACCCTGAATCTACCATATTTCGGTAGTCTTTCGGACAGTTTTTCGTTACTCGCACGGATTCTAGCTTTTTCCCGGTACCCGCCCTGATTCTATCATTTTCCGGTACTGACCCTGAATCTACCATATTTCGGTAGTCTTTCGGACAGTTTTTCATTACTCGCACGGATTCTAGCTTTTCTCGGTACTCGCCCTGATTCTTTCATTTTCCGGTACTGACCCTGAATCTACCATATTTCGGTAGTCGTTCGGACAGTTTTTCGTTACTCGCACGGATTCTACCATTTCCCGGTACTGACACAGATTCTATCATTTTCCGGTACTGACCCTGAATCTACCATTTTTCGGTAGTCGTTCGGACAGTTTTTCGTTACTCGCACGGATTCTACCATTTCCCGGTACTGACACAGATTCTATCATTGTCCGGTACTGACCCTGAATCTACCATATTTCGGTAGTCTTTCGGACAGTTTTTCGTTACTCGCACAGATTCTAGCTTTTTCCCGGTACTCGCCCTGATTCTATCATTTTCCGGTACTGACCCTGAATCTACCATATTTCGGTAGTCTTTCGGACAGTTTTTCGTTACTCGCACGGATTCTAGCTTTTCCCGGTACTCGCCCTGATTCTATCATTTTCCGGTACTGACCCTGAATCTACCATTTTTCGATAGTCGTTCGGACTGTTTTTCGTTACTCGCACGGATTCCACCTTTTCCTGGTACTCCGCCCTGATTCTATCATTTTCCGGTACTGACCCTGAATCTACCATTTTTCGGTAGTCGTTCGGACAGTTTTTCGTTACTTGCACGGATTCTACCATTTCCCGGTACTGACACAGATTCTATCATTTTCCGGTACTGACCCTGAATCTACCATATTTCGGTAGTCTTTCGGACAGTTTTTCGTTACTCGCACGGATTCTACCATTTCCCGGAACTGACACAGATTCTATCATTTTCCGGTACTGACCCTGAATCTACCATATTTCGGTAGTCGTTCGGACAGTTTTTCGTTACTCGCACGAATTCTACCTTTTCCCGGTACTCGCCCTCATTCTATTATTTTCCGGTACTGACCCTGAATATACCATTTTTCGGTAGTCGTTCGGACAGTTATTCGTTACTCGCACGGATTCTACCATTTCCCGGTACTGACACTGATTCTATCATTTTCCGGTACTGACCCTGAATCTACCATATTTCGGTAGTCTTTCGGACAGTTTTTCGTTACTCGCATGGATTCTACCATTTCCCGGTACTGACACAGATTCTATCATTTTCCGGTACTGACCCTGAATCTACCATATTTCGGTAGTCTTTCGGACAGTTTTTCGTTACTCGCACGGATTCTACCTTTTCCCGGTACTCGCCCTCATTCTATTATTTTCCGGTACTGACCCTGAATCTACCATTTTTCGGTAGTCGTTCGGACTGTTTTTCGTTACTCGCACGGATTCCACCTTTTCCCGGTACTGACACCGGATTCTATCATTTTCCGGTACAAACCCTGAATCTACCATTTTTCGGTAGTCGTTCGGACAGTTTTTCGTTACTCGCACGGATTCTACCTTTTCCCCGGTACTGACACGGATTCTATCATTTTCCGGTACTGACCCTGAATCTACCATTTTTTCGGTAGTCGTTCGGACAGTTTTTCGTTACTCGCACGGATTCTACCTTTTCCCGGTACTGACACGGATTCTTTCATTTTCCGGTACTGACCCTGAATCTACCATTTTTCGGTAGTCGTTCGGACAGTTTTTCGTTACTCGCACGGATTCTACCATTTCCCGGTACTGACACAGATTCTACAATTTTCCGGTACTGACCCTGAATCTACCATATTTCGGTAGTCTTTCGGACAGTTTTTCGTTACTCGCGCGGATTCTTCCTTTTCCCGGTACTCGCCCTCATTCTATTATTTTCCGGTACTGACCCTGAATCTACCATTTTTCGGTAGTCGTTCGGACTGTTTTTCGTTACTCGCACGGATTCCACCTTTTCCCGGTACTGACACGGATTCTATCATTTTCCGGTACAAACCCTGAATCTACCATTTTTCGGTAGTCGTTCGGACAGTTTTTCGTTACTCGCACGGATTCTACCTTTTCCCCGGTACTGACACGGATTCTATCATTTTCCGGTACTGACCCTGAATCTACCATTTTTCGGTAGTCGTTCGGACAGTTTTTCGTTACTCGCACGGATTCTACCATTTCCCGGTACTGACACCGATTCTATAATTTTCCGGTACTGACCCTGAATCTACCATATTTCGATAGTCTTTCGGTCAGTTTTTCGTTACTCGCACGGATTCTACCTTTTCCCGGTACTGACACGGATTCTATCATTTTCCGGTACTGACCCTGAATCTACCATTTTTCGGTAGTCGTTCGGACAGTTTTTCGATACTGGCACGGATTCTACCTTTTCCCGGTACTGACACGGATTCTATTATTTTCCGGTACTGACCCTGAATCTACCATATTTCGGTAGTCTTTCGGTCAGTTTTTCGTTACTCGCACGGATTCTACCTTTTCCCGGTACTGACACGGATTCTATCATTTTCCGGTACTGACCCTGAATCTACCATTTTTCGGTAGTCGTTCGGACAGTTTTTCGTTACTCGCACGGATTCTACCATTTCCCGGTACTGACACAGATTCTACAATTTTCCGGTACTGACCCTGAATCTACCATATTTCGGTAGTATTTCGGACAGTTTTTCGTTACTCGCGCGGATTCTACCTTTTCCCGGTACTCGCCCTCATTCTATTATTTTCCGGTACTGACCCTGAATCTACCATTTTTCGGTAGTCGTTCGGACAGTTTTTCGTTACTCGCACGGATTCTACCTTTTCCCGGTACTGACAGGGATTCTATCATTTTCCGGTACTGACCCTGAATCTACCATTTTTCGGTAGTCGTTCAGACAGTTTTTCGGTACTTGCACGGATTCTACCTTTTCCCGGTACTGACACGGATTCTATCATTTTCCGGTACTGACCCTGAATCTACCATTTTTCGGTAGTCGTTCGGACAGTTTTTCGATACTGGCACGGATTCTACCTTTTCCCGGTACTGACACGGATTCTATCATTTTCCGGTACAAACCCTGAATCTACCATTTTTCGGTAGTCGTTCGGACAGTTTTTCGTTACTCGCACGGATTCTACCATTTCCCGGTACTGACACAGATTCTATAATTTTCCGGTACTGACCCTGAATCTACCATATTTTGGTAGTCTTTCGGACAGTTTTTCGTTACACGCACGGATTCTAGCTTTTTCCCCGGTACTCGCCCTGATTCTATCATTTTCCGGTACTGACCCTGAATCTACCATTTTTCGGTAGTCGTTCGGACAGTTTTTCGTTACTCGCACGGATTCTACCATTTCCCGGTACTGACACAGATTCTACAATTTTTCGGTACTGACCCTGAATCTACCATTTTTCGGTAGTCGTTCGGACAGTTTTTCGTTACTCGCACGGATTCTACCATTTCCCGGTACTGACACAGATTCTATCATTGTCCGGTACTGACCCTGAATCTACCATATTTCGGTAGTCTTTCGGACAGTTTTTCGTTACTCGCACGGATTCTACCTTTTCCCGGTACTCGCCCTCATTCTATTATTTTCCAGTACTGACCCTGAATCTACCATTTTTCGGTAGTCGTTCGGACAGTTTTTCGTTACTCGCACGGATTCTACCTTTTCCCGGTACTGACACGGATTCTATCATTTTCCGGTACTGACCCTGAATCTCCCATTTTTCGGTAGTCGTTCGGACAGTTTTTCGTTACTCGCACGGATTCTACCATTTCCCGGTACTGACACAGATTCTACAATTTTCCGGTACTGACCCTGAATCTACCATATTTCGGTAGTCTTTCGGACAGTTTTTCGTTACTCGCGCGGATTCTACCTTTTCCCGGTACTCGCCCTCATTCTATTATTTTCCGGTACTGACCCTGAATCTACCATTTTTCGGTAGTCGTTCGGACAGTTTTTCGATACTGGCACGGATTCTACCTTTTCCCGGTACTGACACGGATTCTATAATTTTCCGGTACTGACCCTGAATCTACCATTTTTCGGTAGTCTTTCGGACAGTTTTTCTTTACTCGCACAGATTCTACCTTTTCCCGGTACTGACACGGATTCTATTATTTTCCGGTATTGACCATGAATCTACCATATTTCGGTAGTCTTTCGGTCAGTTTTTCGTTACTCGCACGGATTCTACCTTTTCCCGGTACTGACACGGATTCTATCATTTTCCGGTACTGACCCTGAATCTACCATTTCTCGATAGTCGTTCGGACAGTTTTTCGTTACTCGCACGGATTCTACCATTTCCCGGTACTGACACAGATTCTACAATTTTCTGGTACTGACCCTGAATCTACCATATTTCGGTAGTCTTTCGGACAGTTTTAAGTTACTCGCACGGATTCTACCTTTTCCGGGTACTCGCCCTCATTCTATTATTTTCCGGTACTGACCCTGAATCTACCATTTTTCGGTAGTCGTTCGGACAGTTTTTCGTTACTCGCACGGATTCTACCTTTTCCCGGTACTGACACGGATTCTATTATTTTCCGGTACTGACCCTGAATCTACCATATTTCGGTAGTCTTTCGGACAGTTTTAAGTTGCTCGCACGGATTCTACCTTTTCCGGGTACTCGCCCTCATTCTATTATTTTCCGGTACTGACCCTGAATCTACCATTTTTCGGTAGTCGTTCGGACAGTTTTTCGTTACTCGCACGGATTCTACCTTTTCCCGGTACTGACACGGATTCTATTATTTTCCGGTACTGACCCTGAATCTACCGTATTTCGGTAGTCTTTCGGTCAGTTTTTCGTTACTCGCACGGATTCTACCTTTTCCCGGTACTGACACGGATTCTATTATTTTCCGGTATTGACCATGAATCTACCATATTTCGGTAGTCTTTCGGTCAGTTTTTCGTTACTCGCACGGATTCTACCTTTTCCCGGTACTGACACGGATTCTATCATTTTCCGGTACTGACCCTGAATCTACCATTTTTCGATAGTCGTTCGGACAGTTTTTCGTTACTCGCACGGATTCTACCATTTCCCGGTACTGACACAGATTCTACAATTTTCCGGTACTGACCCTGAATCTACCATATTTCGGTAGTCTTTCGGACAGTTTTTCGTTTCTCGCGCGGATTCTACCTTTTCCCGGTACTCGCCCTCATTCTATTATTTTCCGGTACTGACCCTGAATCTACCATTTTTCGGTAGTCGTTCGGACAGTTTTTCGTTACTCGCACGGATTCTACCTTTTCCCGGTACTGACACGGATTCTATCATTTTCCGGTACTGACCCTGAATCTACCATTTTTCGGTAGTCGTTCGGACAGTTTTTCGTTACTCGCACGGATTCTACCATTTCCCGGTACTGACACAGATTCTACAATTTTCCGGTACTGACCCTGAATCTACCATATTTCGGTAGTATTTCGGACAGTTTTTCGTTACTCGCACGGATTCTACCTTTTCCCGGTACTGACACGGATTCTATCATTTTCCGGTACTGACCCTGAATCTACCATTTTTCGATAGTCGTTCGGACAGTTTTTCGTTACTCGCACGGATTCTACCATTTCCCGGTACTGACACAGATTCTACAATTTTCCGGTACTGACCCTGAATCTACCATATTTCGGTAGTCTTTCGGACAGTTTTAAGTTACTCGCACGGATTCTACCTTTTCCGGGTACTCGCCCTCATTCTATTATTTTCCGGTACTGACCCTGAATCTACCATTTTTCGGTAGTCGTTCGGACAGTTTTTCGTTACTCGCACGGATTCCACCTTTTCCCCGGTACTGACACGGATTCTATTATTTTCCGGTACTGACCCTGAATCTACCATATTTCGGTAGTCTTTCGGACAGTTTTAAGTTACTCGCACGGATTCTACCTTTTCCGGGTACTCGCCCTCATTCTATTATTTTTCGGTACTGACCCTGAATCTACCATTTTTCGGTAGTCGTTCGGACAGTTTTTCGTTACTCGCATGGATTCTACCTTTTCCCGGTACTGACACGGATTCTATTATTTTCCGGTACTGACCCTGAATCTACCATATTTCGGTAGTCTTTCGGACAGTTTTAAGTTACTCGCACGGATTCTACCTTTTCCGGGTACTCGCCCTCATTCTATTATTTTCCGGTACTGACCCTGAATCTACCATTTTTTGGTAGTCGTTCGGACAGTTTTTCGTTACTCGCACGGATTCTACCTTTTCCCGGTACTGACACGGATTCTATTATTTTCCGGTACTGACCCTGAATCTACCATATTTCGGTAGTCTTTCGGTCAGTTTTTCGTTACTCGCACGGATTCTACCTTTTCCCGGTACTGACACGGATTCTATCATTTTCCGGTACAGACCCTGAATCTACCATTTTTCGGTAGTCGTTCGGACAGTTTTTCGTTACTCGCACGGATTCTACCATTTCCCGGTACTGACACAGATTCTACAATTTTCCGGTACTGACCCTGAATCTACCATATTTCGGTAGTCTTTCGGTCAGTTTTTCGTTACTCGCGCGGATTCTACCTTTTCCCGGTACTCGCCCTCATTCTATTATTTTCCGGTACTGACCCTGAATCTACCATTTTTCGGTAGTCGTTCGGACAGTTTTTCGTTACTCGCACGGATTCTACCTTTTCCCGGTACTGACACGGATTCTATCATTTTCCGGTACTGACCCTGAATCTACCATTTTTCGGTAGTCGTTCGGACAGTTTTTCGTTACTCGCACGGATTCTACCTTTTCCCGGTACTGACACGGATTCTATCATTTTCCGGTACTGACCCTGAATCTACCATTTTTCGGTAGTCGTTCAGACAGTTTTTCGTTACTTGCACGGATTCTACCTTTTCCCGGTACTGACACGGATTCTATCATTTTCCGGTACTCTCCCTGAATCTACCATTTTTCGGTAGTCGTTCGGACAGTTTTTCGATACTGGCACGGATTCTACCTTTTCCCGGTACTGACACGGATTCTTTTATTTTCCGGTACTGACTCTGAATCTACCATATTTCGGTAGTCTTTCGGACTGTTTTTCGTTACTCGCACGGATTCTACCATTTCCCGGTACTGACACAGATTCTATCATTTTCCGGTACTGACCCTGAATCTACCATATTTCGGTAGTCTTTCGGACATTTTTTCGTTACTCGCACGGATTCTACCTTTTCCCGGTACTCGCCCTCATTCTATTATTTTCCGGTACTGACCCCGAATCTACCATTTTTCGGTAGTCGTTCGGACAGTTTTTCGATACTGGCACAGATTCTACCTTTTCCCGGTACTGACACGGATTCTATTATTTTCCGGTACTGACCCTGAATCTACCATATTTCGGTAGTCTTTCGGACAGTTTTTCGTTACTCGCACGGATTCTACCATTTCCCGGTACTGACACAGATTCTATAATTTTCCGGTACTGACCCTGAATCTACCATATTTCGGTAGTCTTTCGGACAGTTTTTCGTTACAAGCACGGATTCTAGCTTTTTCCCGGTACTCGCCCTGATTCTATCATTTTCCAGTACTGACCCTGAATCTACCATTTGTCGGTAGTCGTTCGGACAGTTTTTCGTTACTCGCACGGATTCGACCATTTCCCGGTACTGACACAGATTCTACAATTTTTCGGTACTGACCCTGAATCTACCATTTTTCGGTAGTCGTTCGGACAGTTTTTCGTTACTCGCACGGATTCTACCATTTCCCGGTACTGACACAGATTCTATCATTGTCCGGTACTGACCCTGAATCTACCATATTTCGGTAGTCTTTCGGACAGTTTTTCGTTACTCGCGCGGATTCTTCCTTTTCCCGGTACTCGCCCTCATTCTATTATTTTCCAGTACTGACCCTGAATCTACCATTTTTCGGTAGTCGTTCGGACAGTTTTTCGTTACTCGCACGGATTCTACCTTTTCCCGGTACTGACACGGATTCTATCATTTTCCGGTACTGACCCTGAATCTACCATTTTTCGGTAGTCGTTCGGACAGTTTTTCGTTACTCGCACGGATTCTACCTTTTCCCGGTACTGACACGGATTCTATCATTTTCCGGTACTGACCCTGAATCTACCATTTTTCGGTAGTCGTTGGGACAGTTTTTCGTTACTCGCACGGATTCTACCTTTTCCCGGTACTGACACGGATTCTATCATTTTCCGGTACTGACCCTGAGTCTACCATTTTTCGGTAGTCGTCCGGACAGTTTTTCGTTACTCGCACGGATTCTACCATTTCCCGGTTCTGACACAGATTCTATCATTTTCCGGTACTGACCCTGAATCTACCATATTTCGGTAGTCTTTCGGACAGTTTTTCGTTACTCGCACGGATTCTACCTTTTCCCGGTACTCGCCCTCATTCTATTATTTTCCGGTACTGACCCTCAATCTACCATTTTTCGGTAGTCGTTCGTACAGTTTTTCGTTACTCGCACGGATTCTACCTTTTCCCGGTACTGACACGGATTCTATCATTTTCCGGTTCTGACCCTGAATCTACCATTTTTCGGTAGTCGTTCGGACAGTTTTTCGTTACTCGCACGGATTCTACCATTTCCCGGTACTGACACAGATTCTATCATTTTCCGGTACTGACCCTGAATCTACCTTATTTCGGTAGTCTTTCGGACAGTTTTTCGTTACTCGCACGGATTCTACCTTTTCCCGGTACTCGCCCTCATTCTATTATTTTCCGGTACTGACCCTCAATCTACCATTTTTCGGTAGTCGTTCGGACAGTTTTTCGTTACTCGCACGGATTCTACCATTTCCCGGTACTGACACAGATTCTATCATTTTCCGGTACTGACCCTGAATCTACCATATTTCGGTAGTCTTTCGGCCATTTTTTCGTTACTCGCACGGATTCTACCTTTTCCCGGTACTCGCCCTCATTCTATTATTTTCTGGTACTGACCCTCAATCTACCATTTTTCGGTAGTCGTTCGGACAATTTTTCGTTACTCGCACGGATTCTACCTCTTCCCCGTACTGACACGGATTGTATCATTTTCCGGTACTGACCCTGAATCTACCATTTTTCGTTAGTCGTTCGGACAGTTTTTCGTTACTCGCACGGATTCTACCATTTCCCGGTACTGACACAGATTCTATCATTTTCCGGTACTGACCCTGAATCTACCATTTTTCGGTAGTCGTTCGGACAGTTTTTCGTTACTCGCACGGATTCTACCATTTCCCGGTACTGACACAGATTCTATCATTTTCCGGTACTGACCCTGAATCTACCATATTTCGGTAGTCTTTCGGACAGTTTTTCGTTACACGCACGGATTCTAGCTTTTTCCCGGTACTCACCCTGATTCTATCATTTTCCGGTACTGACCCTGAATCTACCATTTTTCGGTAGTCGTTCAGACTGTTTTTCGTTACTCGCACGGATTCCACCTTTTCCCGGTACTCGCCCTGATTCTATCATTTTCCGGCACTGACCCTGAATCTACCATTTTTCGGTAGTCGTTCGGACAGTTTTTCGTTACTCGCACGGATTCTACCTTTTCCCCGTACTGACACGGATTGTATCATTTTCCGGTACTGACCCTGAATCTACCATTTTTCGTTAGTCGTTCGGACAGTTTTTCGTTACTCGCACGGATTCTACCATTTCCCGGGTACTGACACAGATTCTATCATTTTCCGGTACTGACCCTGAATCTACCATATTTCGGTAGTCTTTCGGACAGTTTTTCGTTACTCGCACGGATTCTACCTATTCCCGGTACTGACACGGATTCTATCATTTTCCGGTACTGACCCTGAATCTACCATTTTTCGGTAGTCGTTCGGACAGTTTTTCGTTACTCGCACGGATTCTACCTTTTCCCGGTACTGACTCGGATTCTATCATTTTCCGGTACTGACCCTGAATCTACCATTTTTCGGTAGTCGTTTGGACAGTTTTTCGTTACTCGCACGGATTCTACCATTTCCCGGTACTGACACAGATTCTATAATTTTCCGGTACTGACCCTGAGTCTACCATTTTTCGGTAGTCGTCCGGACAGTTTTTCGTTACTCGCACGGATTCTACCT
The DNA here is from genome assembly GCA_945999865.1 of Vitis cinerea var. helleri x Vitis rupestris. Taxonomy (NCBI): domain Eukaryota; kingdom Viridiplantae; phylum Streptophyta; class Magnoliopsida; order Vitales; family Vitaceae; genus Vitis; species Vitis cinerea var. helleri x Vitis rupestris. Next base: position 69,876 of record CAMFYI010000289.1, on the reverse strand, counting down.
TTTCCCGGTACTCGCCCTCATTCTATTATTTTCCGGTACTGACCCTCAATCTACCATTTTTCGGTAGTCGTTCGTACAGTTTTTCGTTACTCGCACGGATTCTACCTTTTCCCGGTACTGACACGGATTCTATCATTTTCCGGTTCTGACCCTGAATCTACCATTTTTCGGTAGTCGTTCGGACAGTTTTTCGTTACTCGCACGGATTCTACCATTTCCCGGTACTGACACAGATTCTATCATTTTCCGGTACTGACCCTGAATCTACCTTATTTCGGTAGTCTTTCGGACAGTTTTTCGTTACTCGCACGGATTCTACCTTTTCCCGGTACTCGCCCTCATTCTATTATTTTCCGGTACTGACCCTCAATCTACCATTTTTCGGTAGTCGTTCGGACAGTTTTTCGTTACTCGCACGGATTCTACCATTTCCCGGTACTGACACAGATTCTATCATTTTCCGGTACTGACCCTGAATCTACCATATTTCGGTAGTCTTTCGGCCATTTTTTCGTTACTCGCACGGATTCTACCTTTTCCCGGTACTCGCCCTCATTCTATTATTTTCTGGTACTGACCCTCAATCTACCATTTTTCGGTAGTCGTTCGGACAATTTTTCGTTACTCGCACGGATTCTACCTCTTCCCCGTACTGACACGGATTGTATCATTTTCCGGTACTGACCCTGAATCTACCATTTTTCGTTAGTCGTTCGGACAGTTTTTCGTTACTCGCACGGATTCTACCATTTCCCGGTACTGACACAGATTCTATCATTTTCCGGTACTGACCCTGAATCTACCATTTTTCGGTAGTCGTTCGGACAGTTTTTCGTTACTCGCACGGATTCTACCATTTCCCGGTACTGACACAGATTCTATCATTTTCCGGTACTGACCCTGAATCTACCATATTTCGGTAGTCTTTCGGACAGTTTTTCGTTACACGCACGGATTCTAGCTTTTTCCCGGTACTCACCCTGATTCTATCATTTTCCGGTACTGACCCTGAATCTACCATTTTTCGGTAGTCGTTCAGACTGTTTTTCGTTACTCGCACGGATTCCACCTTTTCCCGGTACTCGCCCTGATTCTATCATTTTCCGGCACTGACCCTGAATCTACCATTTTTCGGTAGTCGTTCGGACAGTTTTTCGTTACTCGCACGGATTCTACCTTTTCCCCGTACTGACACGGATTGTATCATTTTCCGGTACTGACCCTGAATCTACCATTTTTCGTTAGTCGTTCGGACAGTTTTTCGTTACTCGCACGGATTCTACCATTTCCCGGTACTGACACAGATTCTATCATTTTCCGGTACTGACCCTGAATCTACCATATTTCGGTAGTCTTTCGGACAGTTTTTCGTTACTCGCACGGATTCTACCTATTCCCGGTACTGACACGGATTCTATCATTTTCCGGTACTGACCCTGAATCTACCATTTTTCGGTAGTCGTTCGGACAGTTTTTCGTTACTCGCACGGATTCTACCTTTTCCCGGTACTGACTCGGATTCTATCATTTTCCGGTACTGACCCTGAATCTACCATTTTTCGGTAGTCGTTTGGACAGTTTTTCGTTACTCGCACGGATTCTACCATTTCCCGGTACTGACACAGATTCTATCATTTTCCGGTACTGACCCTGAATCTACCATATTTTGGTAGTCTTTCGGACAGTTTTTCGTTACTCGCACGGATTCTAGTTTTTTCCCGGTACTCGCCCTGATTCTATCATTTTCCGGTACTGACCCTGAATCTACCATATTTCGGTAGTCTTTCGGACAGTTTTTCGTTACTCGCACGGATTCCACCTTTTCCCGGTACTCGCCCTGATTCTATCATTTTCCGGCACTGACCCTGAATCTACCATTTTTCGGTAGTCGTTCGGACAGTTTTTCGTTACTCGCACGGATTCTACCTTTTCCCCGTACTGACACGGATTGTATCATTTTCCGGTACTGACCCTGAATCTACCATTTTTCGTTAGTCGTTTGGACAGTTTTTCGTTACTCGCACGGATTCTACCATTTCCCGATACTGACACAGACATTTTCCGGTACTGACCCTGAATCTACCATTTTTCGGTAGTCGTTCGGACTGTTTTTCGTTACACGCACGGATTCCACCTTTTCCCGGTACTCGCCCTGATTCTATCATTTTCCGGTACTGACCCTGAATCTACCATTTTTAGGTAGTCGTTCGGACAGTTTTTCGTTACTCGCACGGATTCTACCTTTTCCCCGTACTGACACGGATTGTATCATTTTCCGGTACTGACCCTGAATCTACCATTTTTCGTTAGTCGTTCGGACAGTTTTTCGTTACTCACACGGATTCTACCATTTCCCGGTACTGACACAGATTCTATCATTTTCCGGTACTGACCCTGAATCTACCATATTTCGGTTGTCTTTCGGACAGTTTTTCGTTACTCGCACGGATTCTACCTTTTCCCGGTACTCGCCCTCATTCTATTATTTTCCGGTACTGACCCTCAATCTACCATTTTTCGGTACTCGTTCGGACAGTTTTTCGTTACTCGCACGGATTCTACCTTTTCTCGGTACTCCCCCTCATTCTATTATTTTTCGGTACTGACCCTCAATCTACCATTTTTCGGTAGTTGTTCGGACAGTTTTTCGTTACTCGCACGGATTCTACCTTTTCCCGGTACTGACACGGATTCTATCATTTTCCGGTACTGACCCTGAATCTACCATTTTTCGGTAGTCGTTCGGACAGTTTTTCGTTACTCGCACGGATTCTACCATTTCCCGGTACTGACACGGATTCTATCATTTTCCGGTACTGACCCTGAATCTACCATTTTTCGGTAGTCGTTCGGACAGTTTTTCGTTACTCGCACGGATTCTACCATTTCCCGGTACTGACACAGATTCTATAATTTTCCGGTACTGACCCTGAATCTACCATATTTCGGTAGTCTTTCGGACAGTTTTTCGTTACTCGCACGGATTCTACCTTTTCCCGGTACTCGCCCTCATTCTATTATTTTCCGGTACTGACCCTCAATCTACCATTTTTCGGTAGTCGTTCGGACAGTTTTTCGTTACTCGCACGGATTCTACCTTTTCCCGGTACTGACACAGATTCTATCATTGTCCGGTACTGACGCTGAATCTACCATATTTCGGTAGCCTTTCGGAGAGTTTTTCGTTACTCGCACGGATTCTACCTTTTCCCGGTACTCGCCCTCATTCTATTATTTTCCGGTACTGACCCCGAATCTACCATTTTTCGGTAGTCGTTCGGACAGTTTTTCGTTACTCGCACGGATTCTACCATTTCCCGGTACTGACACAGATTCTATCATTTTCCGGTACTGACCCTGAATCTACCATATTTCGGTTGTCTTTCGGACAGTTTTTCGTTACTCGCACGGATTCCACCTTTTCCCGGTACTCGCCCTGATTCTATCATTTTCCGGCACTGACCCTGAATCTACCATTTTTCGGTAGTCGTTCGGACAGTTTTTCGTTACTCGCACGGATTCTACCTTTTCCCCGTACTGACACGGATTGTATCATTTTCCGGTACTGACCCTGAATCTACCATTTTTCGTTAGTCGTTCGGACAGTTTTTCGTTACTCGCACGGATTCTACCATTTCCCGATACTGACACAGATTCTATCATTTTCCGGTACTGACCCTGAATCTACCATTTTTCGGTAGTCGTTCGGACTGTTTTTCGTTACACGCACGGATTCCACCTTTTCCCGGTACTCGCCCTGATTCTATCATTTTCCGGTACTGACCCTGAATCTACCATTTTTAGGTAGTCGTTCGGACAGTTTTTCGTTACTCGCACGGATTCTACCTTTTCCCCGTACTGACACGGATTGTATCATTTTCCGGTACTGACCCTGAATCTACCATTTTTCGTTAGTCGTTCGGACAGTTTTTCGTTACTCACACGGATTCTACCATTTCCCGGTACTGACACAGATTCTATCATTTTCCGGTACTGACCCTGAATCTACCATATTTCGGTTGTCTTTCGGACAGTTTTTCGTTACTCGCACGGATTCTACCTTTTCCCGGTACTCGCCCTCATTCTATTATTTTCCGGTACTGACCCTCAATCTACCATTTTTCGGTACTCGTTCGGACAGTTTTTCGTTACTCGCACGGATTCTACCTTTTCTCGGTACTCCCCCTCATTCTATTATTTTTCGGTACTGACCCTCAATCTACCATTTTTCGGTAGTTGTTCGGACAGTTTTTCGTTACTCGCACGGATTCTACCTTTTCCCGGTACTGACACGGATTCTATCATTTTCCGGTACTGACCCTGAATCTACCATTTTTCGGTAGTCGTTCGGACAGTTTTTCGTTACTCGCACGGATTCTACCATTTCCCGGTACTGACACGGATTCTATCATTTTCCGGTACTGACCCTGAATCTACCATTTTTCGGTAGTCGTTCGGACAGTTTTTCGTTACTCGCACGGATTCTACCATTTCCCGGTACTGACACAGATTCTATAATTTTCCGGTACTGACCCTGAATCTACCATATTTCGGTAGTCTTTCGGACAGTTTTTCGTTACTCGCACGGATTCTACCTTTTCCCGGTACTCGCCCTCATTCTATTATTTTCCGGTACTGACCCTCAATCTACCATTTTTCGGTAGTCGTTCGGACAGTTTTTCGTTACTCGCACGGATTCTACCTTTTCCCGGTACTGACACAGATTCTATCATTGTCCGGTACTGACGCTGAATCTACCATATTTCGGTAGCCTTTCGGAGAGTTTTTCGTTACTCGCACGGATTCTACCTTTTCCCGGTACTCGCCCTCATTCTATTATTTTCCGGTACTGACCCCGAATCTACCATTTTTCGGTAGTCGTTCGGACAGTTTTTCGTTACTCGCACGGATTCTACCATTTCCCGGTACTGACACAGATTCTATCATTTTCCGGTACTGACCCTGAATCTACCATATTTCGGTTGTCTTTCGGACAGTTTTTCGTTACTCGCACGGATTCCACCTTTTCCCGGTACTCGCCCTGATTCTATCATTTTCCGGCACTGACCCTGAATCTACCATTTTTCGGTAGTCGTTCGGACAGTTTTTCGTTACTCGCACGGATTCTACCTTTTCCCGGTACTGACACGGATTGTATCATTTTCCGGTACTGACCCTGAATCTACCATTTTTCGTTAGTCGTTCGGACAGTTTTTCGTTACTCGCACGGATTCTACCATTTCCCGATACTGACACAGATTCTATCATTTTCCGGTACTGACCCTGAATCTACCATTTTTCGGTAGTCGTTCGGACTGTTTTTCGTTACACCGCACGGATTCCACCTTTTCCCGGTACTCGCCCTGATTCTATCATTTTCCGGTACTGACCCTGAATCTACCATTTTTAGGTAGTCGTTCGGACAGTTTTTCGTTACTCGCACGGATTCTACCTTTTCCCCCGTACTGACACGGATTGTATCATTTTCCGGTACTGACCCTGAATCTACCATTTTTCGTTAGTCGTTCGGACAGTTTTTCGTTACTCACACCGGATTCTACCATTTCCCGGTACTGACACAGATTCTATCATTTTCCGGTACTGACCCTGAATCTACCATATTTCGGTTGTCTTTCGGACAGTTTTTCGTTACTCGCACGGATTCTACCTTTTCCCCGGTACTCGCCCCTCATTCTATTATTTTCCGGTACTGACCCTCAATCTACCATTTTTCGGTACTCGTTCGGACAGTTTTTCGTTACTCGCACGGATTCTACCTTTTCTCGGTACTCCCCCTCATTCTATTATTTTTCGGTACTGACCCTCAATCTACCATTTTTCGGTAGTTGTTCGGACAGTTTTTCGTTACTCGCACGGATTCTACCTTTTCCCGGTACTGACACCGGATTCTATCATTTTCCGGTACTGACCCTGAATCTACCATTTTTCGGTAGTCGTTCGGACAGTTTTTCGTTACTCGCACGGATTCTACCATTTCCCGGTACTGACACGGATTCTATCATTTTCCGGTACGTGACCCTGAATCTACCATTTTTCGGTAGTCGTTCGCGACAGTTTTTCGTTACTCGCACGGATTCTACCATTTCCCCGGTACTGACACAGATTCTATAATTTTCCGGTACTGACCCTGAATCTACCATATTTCGGTAGTCTTTCGGACAGTTTTTCGTTACTCGCACGGATTCTACCTTTTCCCGGTACTCGCCCCCTCATTCTATTATTTTCCGGTACTGACCCTCAATCTACCATTTTTCGGTAGTCGTTCGGACAGTTTTTCGTTACTCGCACGGATTCTACCTTTTCCCGGTACTGACACAGATTCTATCATTGTCCGGTACTGACGCTGAATCTACCATATTTCGGTAGCCTTTCGGAGAGTTTTTCGTTACTCGCACGGATTTCTACCTTTTCCCGGTACTCGCCCTCATTCTATTATTTTCCGGTACTGACCCCGAATCTACCATTTTTCGGTAGTCGTTCGGACAGTTTTTCGTTACTCGCACGGATTCTACCCATTTCCCGGTACTGACACGGTTTCTATCATTTTCCGGTACTGACCCTGAATCTACCATATTTCGGTTGTCTTTCGGACAGTTTTTCGTTACTCGCACGGATTCTACCTTTTCCCGGTACTCCGCCCCTCATTCTATTATTTTTCGGTACTGACCCTCAATCTACCATTTTTCGGTAGTCGTTCGGACAATTTTTCGTTACTCGCACGGATTCTACCTTTTCCCGGTACTGACACACGGATTCTATCATTTTCCGGTACTAGACCCTGAATCTACCATTTTTCGGTAGTCGTTCGGACAGTTTTTCGTTACTCGCACGGATTCTACCATTTCCCGGTACTGACACAGATTCTATCATTGTCCGGTACTGACCCTGAATCTACCATATTTCGGTAGTCTTTCGGACAGTTTTTCGTTACTCGCGCGGATTCTACCTTTTCCCGGTACTCGCCCTCATTCTATTATTTTCCAGTACTGACCCTGAATCTACCATTTTTCGGTAGTCGTTCGGACAGTTTTTCGTTACTCGCACGGATTCTACCTTTTCCCGGTACTGACACGGATTCTATCATTTTCCGGTACTGACCCCTGAATCTACCATTTTTCGGTAGTCGTTCAGACAGTTTTTCGTTACTCGCACGGATTCTACCTTTTCCCGGTACTGACACGGATTCTATCATTTTCCGGTACTGACCCTGAATCTACCATTTTTCGGTAGTCGTTCGGACAGTTTTTCGTTACTCGCACGGATTCTACCTTTTCCCGGTACTGACACGGATTCTATCATTTTCCGGTACTGACCCTGAATCTACCATTTTTCGGTAGTCGTTCGGACAGTTTTTCGTTACTCGCACGGATTCTACCTTTTCCCGGTACTGACACAGATTCTATAATTTTCCGGTACTGACCCTGAATCTACCATATTTCGGTAGTCTTTCGGACAGTTTTTCGTTTACTCGCACGGATTCTACCTTTTCCCGGTACTCGCCCTCATTCTATTATTTTCCGGTACTGACCCTCAATCTACCATTTTTCGGTAGTCGTTCGGACAGTTTTTCGTTACTCGCACGGATTCTACCTTTTCCCCGGTACTGACACAGATTCTATCATTGTCCGGTACTGACGCTGAATCTACCATATTTCGGTAGCCTTTCGGAGAGTTTTTCGTTACTCGCACGGATTCTACCTTTTCCCGGTACTCGCCCTCATTCTATTATTTTCCCGGTACTGACCCCGAATCTACCATTTTTCGGTAGTCGTTCGGACAGTTTTTCGTTACTCGCACGGATTCTACCATTTCCCGGTACTGACACAGATTCTATCATTTTCCGGTACTGACCCTGAATCTACCATATTTCGGTTGTCTTTCGGACAGTTTTTCGTTACTCGCACGGATTCTACCTTTTCCCGGTACTCGCCCCTCATTCTATTATTTTTCGGTACTGACCCTCAATCTACCATTTTTCGGTAGTCGTTCGGACAATTTTTCGTTACTCGCACGGATTCTACCTTTTCCCGGTACTGACACGGATTCTATCATTTTCCGGTACTGACCCTGAATCTACCATTTTTTCGGTAGTCGTTCGGACAGTTTTTCGTTACTCGCACGGATTCTACCATTTCCCGGTACCTGACACAGATTCTATCATTGTCCGGTACTGACCCCTGAATCTACCATATTTCGGTAGTCTTTCGGACAGTTTTTCGTTACTCGCGCGGATTCTACCTTTTCCCGGTACTCGCCCTCATTCTATTATTTTCCAGTACTGACCCTGAATCTACCATTTTTCGGTAGTCGTTCGGACAGTTTTTCGTTACTCGCACGGATTCTACCTTTTCCCGGTACTGACACGGATTCTATCATTTTCCGGTACTGACCCTGAATCTACCATTTTTCGGTAGTCGTTCGGACAGTTTTTCGTTACTCGCACGGATTCTACCTTTTCCCGGTACTGACACGGATTCTATCATTTTCCGGTACTGACCCTGAATCTACCATTTTTCGGTAGTCGTTCGGACAGTTTTTCGTTACTCGCACGGATTCTACCTTTTCCCGGTACTGACACGGATTCTATCATTTCCGGTACTGACCCTGAGTCTACCATTTTTCGGTAGTCGTCCGGACAGTTTTTCGTTACTCGCACGGATTCTACCATTTCCCGGTTCTGACACAGATTCTATCATTTTCCGGTACTGACCCTGAATCTACCATATTTCGGTAGTCTTTCGGACAGTTTTTCGTTACTCGCACGGATTCTACCTTTTCCCGGTACTCGCCCTCATTCTATTATTTTCCGGTACTGACCCTCAATCTACCATTTTTCGGTAGTCGTTCGGACAGTTTTTCGTTACTCGCACGGATTCTACCTTTTCCCGGTACTGACACGGATTCTATCATTTTCCGGTTCTGACCCTGAATCTACCATTTTTCGGTAGTCGTTCGGACAGTTTTTCGTTACTCGCACGGATTCTACCATTTCCCGGTACTGACACAGATTCTATCATTTTCCGGTACTGACCCTGAATCTACCTTATTTCGGTAGTCTTTCGGACAGTTTTTCGTTACTCGCACGGATTCCACCTTTTCCCGGTACTCGCCCTCATTCTATTATTTTCCGGTACTGACCCTCAATCTACCATTTTTCGGTAGTCGTTCGGACAGTTTTTCGTTACTCGCACGGATTCGCACGGATTCTACCTTTTCTCGGTACTCGCCCTCATTCTATTATTTTTCGGTACTGACCCTCAATCTACCATTTTTCGGTAGTCGTTCGGACAGTTTTTTGTTACTCGCACGGATTGTACCTTTTCCCGGTACTGACACGGATTCTATCATTTTCCGGTTCTGACCCTGAATCTACCATTTTTCGGTAGTCGTTCGGACAGTTTTTCGTTACTCGCACGGATTCTACCATTTCCCGGTACTGACACAGATTCTATCATTTTCCGGTACTGACCCTGAATCTACCTTATTTCGGTAGTCTTTCGGACAGTTTTTCGTTACTCGCACGGATTCTACCTTTTCCCGGTACTCGCCCTCATTCTATTATTTTCCGGTACTGACCCTCAATCTACCATTCTTCGGTAGTCGTTCGGACAGTTTTTCGTTACTCGCACGGATTCTACCATTTCCCGGTACTGACACAGATTCTATCATTTTCCGGTACTGACCCTGAATCTACCATATTTCGGTAGTCTTTCGGCCATTTTTTCGTTACTCGCACGGATTCTACCTTTTCCCGGTACTCGCCCTCATTCTATTATTTTCCGGTACTGACCCTCAATCTACCATTTTTCGGTAGTCGTTCGGACAATTTTTCGTTACTCGCACGGATTCTACCTCTTCCCCGTACTGACACGGATTGTATCATTTTCCGGTACTGACCCTGAATCTACCATTTTTCGTTAGTCGTTCGGACAGTTTTTCGTTACTCGCACGAATTCTACCATTTCCCGGTACTGACACAGATTCTATCATTTTCCGGTACTGACCCTGAATCTACCATTTTTCGGTAGTCGTTCGGACAGTTTTTCGTTACTCGCACGGATTCTACCATTTCCCGGTACTGACACAGATTCTATCATTTTCCGGTACTGACCCTGAATCTTCCATATTTCGGTAGTCTTTCGGACAGTTTTTCGTTACACGCACGGATTCTAGCTTTTTCCCGGTACTCGCCCTGATTCTATCATTTTCCGGTACTGACCCTGAATCTACCATTTTTCGATAGTCGTTCAGACTGTTTTTCGTTACTCGCACGGATTCCACCTTTTCCCGGTACTCGCCCTGATTCTATCATTTTCCGGCACTGACCCTGAATCTACCATTTTTCGGTAGTCGTTCGGACAGTTTTTCGTTACTCGCACGGATTCTACCTTTTCCCCGTACTGACACGGATTGTATCATTTTCCGGTACTGACCCTGAATCTACCATTTTTCGTTAGTCGTTCGGACAGTTTTTCGTTACTCGCACGGATTCTACCATTTCCCGGTACTGACACAGATTCTATCATTTTCCGGTACTGACCCTGAATCTACCATATTTCGGTAGTCTTTCGGACAGTTTTTCGTTACTCGCACGGATTCTACCTTTTCCCGGTACTGACACGGATTCTATCATTTTCCGGTACTGACCCTGAATCTACCATTTTTCGGTAGTCGTTCGGACAGTTTTTCGTTACTCGCACGGATTCTACCTTTTCCCGGTACTGACTCGGATTCTATCATTTTCCGGTACTGACCCTGAATCTACCATTTTTCGGTAGTCGTTCGGACAGTTTTTCGTTACTCGCACGGATTCTACCATTTCCCGGTACTGACACAGATTCTATCATTTTCCGGTACTGACCCTGATCGAACAGTTTTTCGTTACTCGCACGGATTCTAGTTTTTTCCCGGTACTCGCCCTGATTCTATCATTTTCCGGTACTGACCCTGAATCTACCATATTTCGGTAGTCTTTCGGACAGTTTTTCGTTACTCGCACGGATTCCACCTTTTCCCGGTACTCGCCCTGATTCTATCATTTTCCGGCACTGACCCTGAATCTACCATTTTTCGGTAGTCGTTCGGACAGTTTTTCGTTACTCGCACGGATTCTACCTTTTCCCCGTACTGACACGGATTGTATCATTTTCCGGTACTGACCCTGAATCTACCATTTTTCGTTAGTCGTTCGGGCAGTTTTTCGTTACTCGCACGGATTCTACCATTTCCCGATACTGACACAGATTCTATCATTTTCCGGTACTGACCCTGAATCTACCATTTTTCGGTAGTCGTTCGGACTGTTTTTCGTTACACGCACGGATTCCACCTTTTCCCGGTACTCGCCCTGATTCTATCATTTTCCGGTACTGACCCTGAATCTACCATTTTTAGGTAGTCGTTCGGACAGTTTTTCGTTACTCGCACGGATTCTACCTTTTCCCCGTACTGACACGGATTGTATCATTTTCCGGTACTGACCCTGAATCTACCATTTTTCGTTAGTCGTTCGGACAGTTTTTCGTTACTCGCACGGATTCTACCTTTTCCCGGTACTGACACGGATTCTATCATTTTCCGGTACTGACCCTGAATCTACCATTTTTCGGTAGTCGTTCGGACAGTTTTTCGTTACTCGCACGGATTCTACCATTTCCCGGTACTGACACAGATTCTATCATTTTCCGGTACTTACCCTGAATCTACCATATTTCGATAGTCTTTCGGACAGTTTTTCGTTACTCGCACGGATTCTACCTTTTCCCGGTACACGCCCTCATTCTATTATTTTCCGATACTGACCCGGAATCTACCATTTTTCGGTAGTCGTTCGGACAGTTTTTCGTTACTCGCACGGATTCTACCATTTCCCGGGTACTAACACAGATTCTATCATTTTCCGGTACTGACCCTGAATCTACCATTTTTCGGTAGTCGTTCGGACTGTTTTTCGTTACACGCACGGATTCTAGCTTTTTCCCGGTACTCGCCCTGATTCTATCATTTTCCGGTACTGACCCTGAATCTACCATTTTTCGGTAGTCGTTCGGACAGTTTTTCGTTACTCGCACGGATTCTACCATTTCCCGGTACTGACACAGATTCTATCATTTTCCGGTACTGACCCTGAATCTACCATATTTCGGTAGTCTTTCGGACAGTTTTTCGTTACACGCACGGATTCTAGCTTTTTCCCGGTACTCGCCCTGATTCTATCATTTTCCGGTACTGACCCTGAATCTACCATTTTTCGGTAGTCGTTCAGACTGTTTTTCGTTACTCGCACGGATTCCACCTTTTCCCGGTACTCGCCCTGATTCTATCATTTTCCGGCACTGACCCTGAATCTACCATTTTTCGGTAGTCGTTCGGACAGTTTTTCGTTACTCGCACGGATTCTACCTTTTCCCGGTACTGACACGGATTCTATCATTTTCCGGTAGAGACCCTGAATCTACCATTTTTCGGTAGTCGTTCGGACAGTTTTTCGTTACTCGCACGGATTCTACCTTTTCCCGGTACTGACACGGATTCTATCATTTTCCGGTACTGACCCTGAATCTACCATTTTTCGGTAGTCGTTCGGACAGTTTTTCGTTACTCGCACGGATTCTACCTTTTCCCGGGTACTGACACGGATTCTATCATTTTCCGGTACTGACCCTGAATCTACCATTTTTCGGTAGTCGTCCGGACAGTTTTTCGTTACTCGCACGGATTCTACCATTTCCCGGTACTGACACAGATTCTATCATTTTCCGGTACTGCCCCTAAATCTACCATATTTCGGTAGTCTTTCGGACAGTTTTTCGTTACTCGCACGGATTCTACCTTTTCCCGGTACTCGCCCTCATTCTATTATTTTCCGGTACTGACCCTCAATCTACCATTTTTCGGTAGTCGTTCGGACAGTTTTTCGTTACTCGCACGGATTCTACCATTTCTCGGTACTCGCCCTCATTCTATTATTTTTCGGTACTGACCCTCAATCTACCATTTTTCGGTAGTCGTTCGGACAGTTTTTTGTTACTCGCACGGATTGTACCTTTTCCCGGGTACTGACACGGATTCTATCATTTTCCGGTATTGACCCTGAATCTACCATTTTTCGGTAGTCGTTCGGACTGTTTTTCGTTACACGCACGGATTCTAGCTTTTTCCCGGTACTCGCCCTGATTCTATCATTTTCCGGTACTGACCCTGAATCTACCATTTTTCGGTAGTCGTGTCGGACAGTTTTTCGTTACTCGCACGGATTCTACCATTTCCCGGTACTGACACAGATTCTATCATTTTCCGGCACTGACCCTGAATCTACCATATTTCGGTAGTCTTTCGGACAGTTTTTCGTTACACGCACGGATTCTAGCTTTTTCCCGGTACTCGCCCTGATTCTATCATTTTCCGGTACTGACCCTGAATCTACCATTTTTCGGTAGTCGTTCAGACTGTTTTTCGTTACTCGCACGGATTCCACCTTTTCCCGGTACTCGCCCTGATTCTATCATTTTCCGGCACTGACCCTGAATCTACCATTTTTCGGTAGTCGTTCGGACAGTTTTTCGTTACTCGCACGGATTCTACCTTTTCCCGGTACTGACACGGATTCTATCATTTTCCGGTACTGACCCTGAATCTACCATTTTTCGGTAGTCGTTCGGACAGTTTTTCGTTACTCGCACGGATTCTACCTTTTCCCGGTACTGACACGGATTCTATCATTTTCCGGTACTGACCCTGAATCTACCATTTTTCGGTAGTCGTTCGGACAGTTTTTCGTTACTCGCACGGATTCTACCTTTTCCCGGGTACTGACACGGATTCTATCATTTTCCGGTACTGACCCTGAATCTACCATTTTTCGGTAGTCGTTCGGACAGTTTTTCGTTACTCGCACGGATTCTACCTTTTCCCGGTACTGACTCGGATTCTATCATTTTCCGGTACTGACCCTGAATCTACCATTTTTCGGTAGTCGTTCGGACAGTTTTTCGTTACTCGCACGGATTCTACCATTTCCCGGGTACTGACACAGATTCTATCATTTTCCGGTACTGACCCTGAATCTACCATATTTTGGTAGTCTTTCGGACAGTTTTTCGTTACTCGCACGGATTCTAGTTTTTTCCCGGTACTCGCCCTGATTCTATCATTTTCCGGTAATGACCCTGAATCTACCATATTTCGGTAGTCTTTCGGACAGTTTTTCGTTACTCGCACGGATTCCACCTTTTCCCGGTACTCGCCCTGAATCTATCATTTTCCGGTACTGACCCTGAATCTACCATTTTTCGGTAGTCGTTCGGATAGTTTTTCGTTACTCGCACGGATTCTACCTTTTCCCCGTACTGACACGGATTGTATCATTTTCCGGTACTGACCCTGAATCTACCATTTTTCGTTAGTCGTTCGGACAGTTTTTCGTTACTCGCACGGATTCTACCATTTCCCGATACTGACACAGATTCTATCATTTTCCGGTACTGACCCTGAATCTACCATTTTTCGGTAGTCGTTCGGACTGTTTTTCGTTACACGCACGGATTCCACCTTTTCCCGGTACTCGCCCTGATTCTATCATTTTCTGGTACTGACCCTGAATCTACCATTTTTAGGTAGTCGTTCGGACAGTTTTTCGTTACTCGCACGGATTCTACCTTTTCCTCGTACTGACACGGATTGTATCATTTTCCGGTACTGACCCTGAATCTACCATTTTTCGTTAGTCGTTCGGACAGTTTTTCGTTACTCGCACGGATTCTACCATTTCCCGATACTGACACAGATTCTATCATTTTCCGGTACTGACCCTGAATCTACCATTTTTCGGTAGTCGTTCGGACTGTTTTTCGTTACACGCACGGATTCTAGCTTTTTCCCGGTACTCGCCCTGATTCTATCATTTTCCGGTACTGACCCTGAATCTACCATTTTTCGGTAGTCGTTCGGACAGTTTTTCGTTACTCGCACGGATTCTACCATTTCCCGGTACTGACACAGATTCTATCATTTTCCGGTACTGACCCTGAATCTACCATATTTCGGTAGTCTTTCGGACAGTTTTTCGTTACACGCACGGATTCTAGCTTTTTCCCGATACTCGCCCTGATTCTATCATTTTCCGGGTACTGACCCTGAATCTACCATTTTTCGGTAGTCGTTCAGACTGTTTTTCGTTACTCGCACGGATTCCACCTTTTCCCGGTACTCGCCCTGATTCTATCATTTTCCGGCACTGACCCTGAATCTACCATTTTTCGGTAGTCGTTCGGACAGTTTTTCGTTACTCGCACGGATTCTACCTTTTCCTCGTACTGACACGGATTGTATCATTTTCCGGTACTGACCCTGAATCTACCATTTTTCGTTAGTCGTTCGGACAGTTTTTCGTTACTCGCACGGATTCTACCATTTCCCGATACTGACACAGATTCTATCATTTTCCGGTACTGACCCTGAATCTACCATTTTTCGGTAGTCGTTCGGACTGTTTTTCGTTACACGCACGGATTCTAGCTTTTTCCCGGTACTCGCCCTGATTCTATCATTTTCCGGTACTGACCCTGAATCTACCATTTTTCGGTAGTCGTTCGGACAGTTTTTCGTTACTCGCACGGATTCTACCATTTCCCGGGTACTGACACAGATTCTATCATTTTCCGGTACTGACCCTGAATCTACCATATTTCGGTAGTCTTTCGGACAGTTTTTCGTTACACGCACGGATTCTAGCTTTTTCCCGATACTCGCCCTGATTCTATCATTTTCCGGTACTGACCCTGAATCTACCATTTTTCGGTAGTCGTTCAGACTGTTTTTCGTTACTCGCACGGATTCCACCTTTTCCCGGTACTCGCCCTGATTCTATCATTTTCCGGCACTGACCCTGAATCTACCATTTTTCGGTAGTCGTTCGGACAGTTTTTCGTTACTCGCACGGATTCTACCTTTTCCCGGGTACTGACACGGATTCTATCATTTTCCGGTACTGACCCTGAATCTACCATTTTTCGGTAGTCGTTCGGACAGTTTTTCGTTACTCGCACGGATTCTACCTTTTCCCGGGTACTGACACGGATTCTATCATTTTCCGGTACTGACCCTGAATCTACCATTTTTCGGTAGTCGTTCGGACAGTTTTTCGTTACTCGCACGGATTCTACCTTTTCCCGGTACTGACACGGATTCTATCATTTTCCGGTACTGACCCTGAATCTACCATTTTTCGGTAGTCTTTCGGACAGTTTTTCGTTACTCGCACGGATTCTACCTTTTCCCGGTACTCGCCCTCATTCTATTATTTTCCGGTACTGACCCTCAATCTACCATTTTTCGGTAGTCGTTCGGACAGTTTTTCGTTACTCGCACGGATTCGCACGGATTCTACCTTTTCTCGGTACTCGCCCTCATTCTATTATTTTTCGGTACTGACCCTCAATCTACCATTTTTCGGTAGTCGTTCGGACAGTTTTTTGTTACTCGCACGGATTGTACCTTTTCCCGGTACTGACACGGATTCTATCATTTTCCGGTACTGACCCTGAATCTACCATTTTTCGGTAGTCGTTCGGACAGTTTTTCGTTACTCGCACGGATTCTACCATTTCCCGGTACTGACACAGATTCTATCATTTTCCGGTACTGACCCTGAATCTACCTTATTTCGGTAGTCTTTCGGACAGTTTTTCGTTACTCGCACGGATTCTACCTTTTCCCGGTACTCGCCCTCATTCTATTATTTTCCGGTACTGACCCTCAATCTACCATTTTTCGGTAGTCGTTCGGACAGTTTTTCGTTACTCGCAGGGATTCTACCATTTCCCAGTACTGACACAGATTCTATCATTTTCCGGTACTGACCCTGAATCTACCATATTTCGGTAGTCTTTCGGCCATTTTTTCGTTACTCGCACGGATTCTACCTTTTCCCGGTACTCGCCCTCATTCTATTATTTTCCGGTACTGACCCTCAATCTACCATGTTTCGGTAGTCGTTCGGACAATTTTTCGTTACCCGCACGGATTCTACCTTTTCCCCGTACTGACACGGATTGTATCATTTTCCGGTACTGACCCTGAATCTACCATTTTTCGTTAGTCGTTCGGACAGTTTTTCGTTACTCGCACGGATTCTACCATTTCCCGGGTACTGACACAGATTCTATCATTTTCCGGTACTGACCCTGAATCTACCATATTTCGGTAGTCTTTCGGACAGTTTTTCGTTACTCGCACGGATTCTACCTTTTCCCGGTACTGACACGGATTCTATCATTTTCCGGTACTGACCCTGAATCTACCATTTTTCGGTAGTCGTTCGGACAGTTTTTCGTTACTCGCACGGATTCTACCTTTTCCCGGTACTGACTCGAATTCTATCATTTTCCGGTACTGACCCTGAATCTACCATTTTTCGGTAGTCGTTCGGACAGTTTTTCGTTACTCGCACGGATTCTACCATTTCCCGGTACTGACACAGATTCTATCATTTTCCGGTACTGACCCTGAATCTACCATATTTTGGTAGTCTTTCGGACAGTTTTTCGTTACTCGCACGGATTCTAGTTTTTTCCCGGTACTCGCCCTGATTCTATCATTTTCCGGTACTGACCCTGAATCTACCATATTTCGGTAGTCTTTCGGACAGTTTTTCGTTACTCGCACGGATTCCACCTTTTCCCGGTACTCGCCCTGAATCTATCATTTTCCGGTACTGACCCTGAATCTACCATTTTTCGGTAGTCGTTCGGACAGTTTTTCGTTACTCGCACGGATTCTACCATTTCCCGGTACTGACACAGATTCTATCATTTTCCGGTACTGACCCTGAATCTACCATATTTTGGTAGTCTTTCGGACAGTTTTTCGTTACTCGCACGGATTCTAGTTTTTTCCCGGTACTCGCCCTGATTCTATCATTTTCCGGTACTGACCCTGAATCTACCATATTTCGGTAGTCTTTCGGACAGTTTTTCGTTACTCGCACGGATTCCACCTTTTCCCGGTACTCGCCCTGAATCTATCATTTTCCGGTACTGACCCTGAATCTACCATTTTTCGGTAGTCGTTCGGACAGTTTTTCGTTACTCGCACGAATTCTACCTTTTCCCCGTACTGACACGGATTGTATCATTTTCCGGTACTGACCCTGAATCTACCATTTTTCGTTAGTCGTTCGGACAGTTTTTCGTTACTCGCACGGATTCTACCATTTCCCGATACTGACACAGATTCTATCATTTTCCGGTACTGACCCTGAATCTACCATTTTTCGGTAGTCGTTCGGACTGTTTTTCGTTACACGCACGGATTCCACCTTTTCCCGGGTACTCACCCTGATTCTATCATTTTCCGGTACTGACCCTGAATCTACCATTTTTAGGTAGTCGTTCGGACAGTTTTTCGTTACTCGCACGGATTCTACCTTTTCCCCGTACTGACACGGATTGTATCATTTTCCGGTACTGACCCTGAATCTACCATTTTTCGTTAGTCGTTCGGACAGTATTTCGTTACTCACACGGATTCTACCATTTCCCGGTACTGACACAGATTCTATCATTTTCCGGTACTGACCCTGAATCTACCATATTTCGGTTGTCTTTCGGACAGTTTTTCGTTACTCGCACGGATTCTACCTTTTCCCCGTACTGACACGGATTGTATCATTTTCCGGTACTGACCCTGAATCTACCATTTTTCGTTAGTCGTTCGGACAGTTTTTCGTTACTCGCACGGATTCTACCATTTCCCGGTACTGACACAGATTCTATCATTTTCCGGTACTGACCCTGAATCTACCATATTTCGGTAGTCTTTCGGACAATTTTTCGTTACTCGCACGGATTCTACCTTTTCCCGGTCCTCGCCCTCATTCTATTATTTTCCGGTACTGACCCTGAATCTACCATTTTTCGGTAGTCGTTCGGACAGTTTTTCGTTACTCGCACGGATTCTACCTTTTCCCCATACTGACACGATTGTATCATTTTCCGGGTACTGACCCTGAATCTACTATTTTTCGTTAGTCGTTCAGACAGTTTTTCGTTACTCGCACGGATTCTACCTTTTCCCGGTACTGACACGGATTCTATCATTTCCCGGTACTGACCCTGAATCTACCATATTTCGGTAGTCTTTCGGACAGTTTTTCGTTACTCGCACGGATTCTACCTTTTCCCGGTACTGACACGGATTCTATCATTTTCCGGTACTGACCCTGAATCTACCATTTTTCGGTAGTCGTTCGGACAGTTTTTCGTTACTCGCACGGATTCTACCTTTTCCCCGTACTGACACGGATTGTATCATTTTCCGGTACTGACCCTGAATCTACCATTTTTCGTTAGTCGTTCGGACAGTATTTCGTTACTCACACGGATTCTACCTTTTCCCCATACTGACACGATTGTATCATTTTCCGGTACTGACCCTGAATCTACTATTTTTCGTTAGTCGTTCAGACAGTTTTTCGTTACTCGCACGGATTCTACCTTTTCCCCGGTACTGACACGGATTCTATCATTTCCCGGTACTGACCCTGAATCTACCATTTTTCGGTAGTCGTTCGGACAGTTTTTCGTTACTCGCACGGATTCTACCATTTCCCGGTAGTGACACAGATTCTATCATTTTCCGGTACTGACCCTGAATCTACCATATTTCGGTAGTCTTTCGGACAATTTTTCGTTACTCGCACGGATTCTACCTTTTCCCGGTACTCGCCCTCATTCTATTATTTTCCGGTACTGACCCCGAATCTACCATTTTTCGGTAGTCGTTCGGACAGTTTTTCGTTACTCGCACCGATTCTACCTTTTCCCGGTACTGACATGGATTCTATTATTTTCCGGTACTGACCATGAATCTACCATTTTTCGATAGTCGTTCGGACAGTTTTTCGTTACTCGCACGGATTCTACCATTTCCCGGTACTGACACAGATTCTATCATTTTCCGGTACTGACCCTGAATCTACCATATTTCGGTAGTCTTTCGGAGAGTTTTTCGTTACTCGCACGGATTCTACCTTTCCCCGGTACTCGCCCTCATTCTATTATTTTCCGGTACTCACCCCGAATCTACCATTTTTCGGTAGTCGTTGGGACAGTTTTTCGTTACTCGCACGGATTCTACCTTTTCCCGGGTACTGACACGGATTCTATCATTTTCTGGTTCTGACCCTGAATCTACCATATTTCGGTAGTCTTTCGGACAGTTTTTCGTTACTCGCACGAATTCTACCTTTTCCCCGTACTGACACGGATTCTATTAGTTTCCGGTATTGACCCTGAATCTACCATATTTCGGTAGTCTTTCGGACAGTTTTTCGTTACTCGCACGGATTCTACCATTTCCCGGTACTGACACAGATTCTATCATTTTCCGGTACTGACCCTGAATCTACCATTTTTCGGTAGTCGTTCGGACTGTTTTTCGTTACACGCACGGATTCTAGCTTTTTCCCGGTACTCGCCCTGATTCTATCATTTTCCGGTACTGACCCTGAATCTACCATTTTTCGGTAGTCGTTCGGACAGTTTTTCGTTACTCGCACGGATTCTAACATTTCCCGGTACTGACACAGATTCTATCATTTTCCGGTACTGACCCTGAATCTACCCATATTTCGGTAGTCTTTCGGACAGTTTTTCGTTACACGCACGGATTCTAGCTATTTCCCGGTACTCGCCCTGATTCTATCATTTTCCGGTACTGACCCTGAATCTACCATTTTTCGGTAGTCGTTCCGACTGTTTTTCGTTACTCGCACGGATTCCGCCTTTTCCTGGTACTCGCCCTGATTCTATCATTTTCCGGTACTGACCCTGAATCTACCATTTTTCGGTAGTCGTTCGGACAGTTTTTCGTTACTCGCACGGATTCTACCTTTTCCCCGTACTGACACGGATTGTATCATTTTCCGGTACTGACCCTGAATCTACCATTTTTCGTTAGTCGTGTTAGTCGTTCGGACAGTTTTTCGTTACTCGCACGGATTCTACCATTTCCCGGGTACTGACACAGATTCTATCATTTTCCGGTACTGACCCTGAATCTACCATTTTTCGGTAGTCGTTCGGACAGTTTTTAGTTACTCGCACGGATTCTACCATATTTCGGTAGTCTTTCGGACAATTTTTCGTTACTCGCACGGATTCTACCTTTTCCCGGTCCTCGCCCTCATTCTATTATTTTCCGGTACTGACCCTGAATCTACCATTTTTCGGTAGTCGTTCGGACATTTTTTCGTTACTCGCACGGATTCTACCTTTTCCCGGTACTGACACGGATTCTATTATTTTCCGGTACTGACCCTGAATCTACCATATTTCGGTAGTCTTTCGGACAATTTTTCGTTACACGCACGGATTCTAACTTTTTCCCGGGTACTCGCCCCTGATTCTATCATTTTCCGGTACTGACCTCTGAATCTACCATATTTCGGTAGTCTTTCGGACAGTTTTTCGTTACTCGCACGGATTCTACCTTTTCCCCGTACTGACACGGAGTCTATTATTTTCCGGTACTGACCCTGAATCTACCATAATTTCGGTAGTCTTTCGAACAGTTTTTCGTTACACGCACGGATTCTAGCTTTTCCCCCGGTACTCGCCCTAATTCTATAATTTTCCGGTACTGACCCTGAATTTACCATTTTTCGGTAGTCGTTCGGAGAGTTTTTCGTTACTCGCACGGATTCTACCATTTCCCGGTACTGACACATATTCTTCATTTTCCGGTGAACTGACCCTGAATTCTACCATTTTCCGGTATTGACCCTGAATCTACCATATTTCGGTAGTCTTTCGGACAGTTTTTGGTTACTCGCACGGATTATACCTTTTCCTGGTACTGACACGGATTCTATCATTTTCCGGTACTGACCCTGAATCTATCATATTTCGGTAGTCTTTTCGGACAGTTTTTCGTTACTCGCACGGATTCTACCATTTCCAGGTACTGACACAGATTCTATCATTTTCCGGTACTGACCCTGAATCTACCATATTTCGGTAGTCTTTCGGACAGTTTTTTCGTTACTCGCACGGATTCTAGCTTTTCCCGGTACTCGCCCTCATTCTATTATTTTCCGGTACTGACCCTGAATCTACCATTTTTCGGTAGTCGTTCAGACTGTTTTTCGTTACTCGCACAGATTCCACATTTTCCCGGTACTCGCCCTCATTCTATTATTTTCCGGTACTGACCCCGAATCTACCATTTTTCGGTAGTCGTGTCGGACAGTTTTCGTTACTCGCACGGACTCTACCTTTTCCCTGGTACTGACACGGATTCTATGAATTTCCGGTTCTGACCCAGAATCTACCATATTTCGGTAGTCTTTCGGGTAGTTTTTCGTTACTCGCACGGATTCTACCATTTCCCGGGTACTGACACGGATTCTATCATTTTCCGGTTCTGACCCTGAATCTACCATATTTCGGTAGTCTTTCGGGTTTTTCGTTACTCGCACGGATTCTACCTTTTCCCCGTACTGACACGGATTCTATTATTTTCCGGTACTGACCCTGAATCTACCATATTTCGGTAGTCTTTCGGACAGTTTTTCGTTACTCGCACGGATTCTAGCTTTTCCCGGTACTCGCCCTCATTCTATTATTTTCCGGTACTGACCCTGAATCTACCATTTTTTCGGTAGTCGTTCAGACTGTTTTTCGTTACTCGCACAGATTCCACCTTTTCCCGGTACTCGCCCTCATTCTATTATTTTCCGGTTACTGACCCCGAATCTACCATTTTTCGGTAGTCGTTCGGACAGTTTTTCGTTACTCGCACGGACTCTACCTTTTCCCGGGTACTGACACCGATTCTATGAATTTCCGGTTCTGACCCTGAATCTACCATATTTCGGTAGTCTTTCGGGTAGTTTTTCGTTACTCGCACGGATTCTACCATTTCCCGGTACTGACACGGATTCTATCATTTTCCGGTTCTGACCCTGAATCTACCATATTTCGGTAGTCTTTCGGACAGTTTTTCGTTACTCGCACGGATTCTACCTTTTCCCCGTACTGACACGGATTCTATTATTTTCCGGTACTGACCCTGAATCTACCATATTTCGGTAGTCTTTCGGACAGTTTTTCGTTACTCGCACGGATTCTACCTTTTCCCGGTACTCGCCCTCATTCTATTATTTTCCGGTACTGACCCTGAATCTACCATTTTTCGGTAGTCGTTCAGACTGTTTTTCGTTACTCGCACAGATTCCACCTTTTCCCGGTACTCGCCCTCATTCTATTATTTTCCGGTACTGACCCCGAATCTACCATTTTTCGGTAGTCGTTCGGACAGTTTTTCGTTACTCGCACGGACTCTACCTTTTTCCCGGGTACTGACACGGATTCTATGAATTTCCGGTTCTGACCCTGAATCTACCATATTTCGGTAGTCTTTCGGGTAGTTTTTTCGTTACTCGCACGGATTCTACCATTTCTCCGGTACTGACACGGATTCTATCATTTTCCGGTTCTGACCCTGAATCTACCATATTTCGGTAGTCTTTCGGACAGTTTTTCGTTACTCGCACGGATTCTACCTTTTCCCCGTACTGACACGGATTCTATTATTTTCCGGTACTGACCCTGAATCTACCATATTTCGGTAGTCTTTCGGACAGTTTTTCGTTACTCGCACGGATTCTAGCTTTTCCCGGTACTCGCCCTGATTCTATCATTTTCCGGTACTGACCCTGAATCTACCATTTTTCGGTAGTCGTTCGGACTGTTTTTCGTTACTCGCACGGATTCTACCATTTCCCGGTACTGACACAGATTCTATCATTTTCTGGTACTGACCCTGAATCTACCATATTTCGGTAGTCTATCGGACAGTTTTTCGTTACACGCACGGATTCTAGCTTTTTCCCGGGTACTCGCCCTGATTCTATCATTTTTCCGGTACTGACCCTGAATCTACCATTTTTCGGTAGTCGCTCAGACTGTTTTTCGTTACTCGCACGGATTCCACCTTTTCCCGGGTACTCGCCCTGATTCTATCATTTACCGGTACTGACCCTGAATCTACCATTTTTCGGTAGTCGTTCGGACAGTTTTTTCGTTACTCGCACGGATTCTAGTTTTTTCCCGGTACTCGCCCTGATTCTATCATTTTCCGGTACTGACCCTGAATCTACCATATTTCGGTAGTCTTTCGGACATTTTTTCGTTACTCGCACGGATTCTAGCTTTTCCCGGTACTCGCCCTGATTCTATCATTTTTCGGTGCTGACCCTGAATCTACCATATTTCGGTAGTCTTTCGGACAGTTTTTTCGTTACTCGCACGGATTCTACCTTTTCCCCGTACTGACACGGATTGCATCATTTTCCGGTATTGACCCTGAATCTACCATTTTTCGGTAGTCGTTCGGACATTTTTTCGTTACTCGCACGGATTCTACCTTTTCCCGGTACTGACACGGATTCTATCATTTTCCGGTACTGACCCTGAATCTACCATTTTTCGGTAGTCGTTCGGACAGTTTTTCGTTACTCGCACGGATTCTACCTTTTCCCGGTACTGACACGGATTCTATTATTTTCCGGTACGGACCCTGAATCTACCATATTTCGGTAGTCTTTCGGACAGATTTTCGTTACTCGCACGGATTCTAGCTTTTCTCGGTACTCGCCCTGATTCTATCATTTTCCGGTACTGACCCTGAATCTACCATATTTCGGTAGTCTTTCGGACAGTTTTTCGTTACTCGCACGGATTCTAGCTTTTCCCGGTACTCGCCCTGATTCTATCATTTTCCGGTGCTGACCCTGAATCTACCATATTTCGGTAGTCTTTCGGACAGTTTTTCGTTACTCGCACGGATTCTACCTTTTCCCCGTACTGACACGGATTGTATCATTTTCCGGTATTGACCCTGAATCTACCATTTTTCGGTAGTCGTTCGGACATTTTTTCGTTACTCGCACGGATTCTACCTTTTCCCGGTACTGACACGGATTCTATCATTTTGCGGTACTGACCCTGAATCTACCATTTTTCGGTAGTCGTTTCGGACAGTTTTTCGTTACTCGCACGGATTCTACCTTTTCCCGGTACTGACACGGATTCTATTATTTTCCGGTACGGACCCTGAATCTACCATATTTCGGTAGTCTTTCGGCAGATTTTCGTTACTCGCACGGATTCTAGCTTTTCTCGGTACTCGCCCTGATTCTATCATTTTCCGGTACTGACCCTGAATCTACCATATTTCGGTAGTCTTTCGGACAGTTTTTCGTTACTCGCACGGATTCTAGCTTTTCCCGGTACTCGCCCTGATTCTATAATTTTCCGGTACTGACCCTGAATCTACCATTTTTCGGTAGTCGTTCGGACAGTTTTTCGTTACTCGCACGGATTCTACCTTTTCCCCGTACTGACACGGATTCTATTATTTACCGGTACTGACCCTGAATCTACCATATTTCGGTAGTCTTTCGGACAATTTTTCGTTACACGCACGGATTCTAACTTTTTCCCAGGTACTCGCCCTGATTCTATCATTTTCCGGTACTGACCCTGAATCTACCATATTTCGGTAGTCTTTCGGACAGTTTTTCGTTACTCGCACGGATTCTACCTTTTTCCCGGTACTGGCCCTCATTCTATTATTTTCCGGTACTGACCCTGAATCTACCATTTTTCGGTAGTCGTTCAGACTGTTTTTTCGTTACTCGCACGGATTCCACCTTTTCCCGGTACTCGCCCTCATTCTATTATTTTCCGGGTACTGACCCCCGAATCTACCATTTTTCGGTAGTCGTTCGGACAGTTTTTCGTTACTCGCACGGACTCTACCTTTTCCCGGTACTGACACGGATTCTATGAATTTCCGGTTCTGACCCTGAATCTACCATATTTCGGTAGTCTTTCGGGTAGTTTTTTCGTTACTCGCAACGGATTCTACCATTTCCCGGTACTGACACGGATTCTATCATTTTCCGGTTCTGACCCTGAATCTACCATATTTCGGTAGTCTTTCGGACAGTTTTTCGTTACTCGCACGGATTTCTACCTTTTCCCCGTACTGACACGGATTCTATCACTTTCCGGTACTGACCCTGAATCTACCATAATTCGGTAGTCTTTCGGACAGTTTTTCGTTACTCGCACGGATTCTACCATTTCCCGGTACTGACACAGATTCTATCATTTTCCGGTACTGACCCTGAATCTACCATATTTCGGTAGTCTTTCGGACAGTTTTTCGTTACTCGCACGGATTCTACCTTTTCCCCGTACTGACACGGATTCTATTATTTTCCGGTACTGACCCTGAATCTACCATATTTCGGTAGTCTTTCGAACAGTTTTTCGTTACACGCACGAATTCTAGCTTTTTCCCGGTACTCGCCCTGATTCTATAATTTTCCGGTACTGACCCTGAATTTACCATTTTTCGGTAGTCGTTCGGACAGTTTTTAGTTACTCGCACTGATTCTACCATTTCCCGGTACTGACACAGATTCTACCATTGTCCGGTACTGACCCTGAATCTACCATATTTCGATAGTCTTTCGGACAGTTTTTCGTTACTCGCACGGATTCTACCTTTTCCCGGTACTGACACGGATTCTATCACTTTCCGGTACTGACCCTGAATCTACCATTTTTCGGTAGTCGTTCGGACAGTTTTTCTTTACTCGCACGGATTCTACCATTTCCCGGTACTGACACAGATTCTATCATTTTCCGGTACTGACCCTGAATCTACCATATTTCGGTAGTCTTTCGGACAGTTTTTCGTTACTCGCACGGATTCTACCTTTTCCCCGTACTGACACGGATTCTATTATTTTCCGGTACTGACCCTGAATCTACCATATTTCGGTAGTCTTTCGAACAGTTTTTCGTTACACGCACGGATTCTAGCTTTTTTCCCGGTACTCGCCCTGATTCTATAATTTTCCGGTACTGACACTGAATTTACCATTTTTCGGTCGTCGTTCGGACAGTTTTTAGTTACTCGCACGGATTCTACCATTTCCCGGTACTGACACAGATTCTACCATTGTCCGGTACTGACCCTGAATCTACCATATTTCGATAGTCTTTCGGACAGTTTTTCGTTACTCGCACGGATTCTACCTGTTCCCGGGTACTGACACGGATTCTATCATTTTCCAGTACTGACCCTGAATCTACCGTATTTCGGTAGTCTTTCGGGACAGTTTTTTCGTTACTCGCACGGATTCTAGCTTTTCCCGGGTACTCGCCCTGATTCTATCATTTTCCGGTACTGACCCTGAATCTACCATTTTTCGGTAGTCGTTTCGGACAGTTTTTCGTTACTCGCACGGATTCTACCTTTTCCGGTACTGACACGGATTCTATCATTTTCCGGTACTGACCCTGAATCTACCATTTTTTCGGTAGTCGTGTCGGACAGTTTTTCGTTACTCGCATGGATTCTACCATTTCCCCGGTACTGACACAGATTCTATCATTTTCCGGGTACTGACCCTGAATCTACCATTTTTCGGTAGTCGTTCGGACTGTTTTTCGTTACTCGCACGGATTCCAACTTTTCCCGGTACTCGCCCTGATTCTATCATTTTCCGGTGATCACCCTGAATCTACCATTTTTCTGTAGTCGTTCGGACTATTTTTCGTTACTCGCATGGATGCTACCTTTTCCCCGTACTGACACGGATTGTATCATTTTCCGGTACTGACCCTGAATCTACCATTTTTCGTTAGTCGTTCGGATAGTTTTTCGTTACTCGCACGGATTCTACCTTTTCCCTGTACTGACACGGATTGTATCATTTTCCTGGTACTAACCCTGAATCTACCATATTTCCTTTGTCTTTCGGACAGTTTTTCGTTACACGCACGGATTCTAGCTTTTCCCGGTACTCCGCCCTGATTCTATCTTTTTCCGGTACTGGACCCTGAATCTACCATTTTCGGTAGTCGTTCGGACAGTTTTTCGTTACTCGCACGGATTCTACCTTTTCCCCTGTACTGAAACGGATTGTATCATTTTTCCGGTACTGACCCTGAATCTACCATTTTTCGTTAGTCGTTCGGGATAGTTTTTCGTTACTCGCACGGATTCTACCTTTTCCCGGTACTGACACAGATTCTATCATTTCCCCGGTACTGACCCTGAATCTACCATTTTTCGGTAGTCGTTCGGACAGTTTTTCGTTACTCGCACGGATTCTACCTGTTCCCGGGGTACTGACACGGATTCTATCATTTTCCAGTACTGACCCTGAATCTACCGTATTTCGGTAGTCTTTCGGACAGTTTTTCGTTACTCGCACGGATTCTAGCTTTTCCCGGTACTCGCCCTGATTCTATCATTTTCCGGTACTGACCCTGAATCTACCATTTTTCTTTAGTCGTTCGGACTGTTTTTCGTTACTCGCACGGATTCCACCTTTTCCCGGTACTCGCCCTGATTCTATCATTTTCCCGGTACTGACCCTGACTCTACCATTTTTCGGGTAGTCGTTCGGACAGTTTTTCGTTACTCGCACGGATTCTACCTTTTCCCCATATTGACACGGATTGTATCATTTTCCAGTACTGACCCTGAATCTACCATTTTTCGGTAGTCGTTCGGACAGTTTTTCGTTACTCGCACGGATTCTACCTTTTCCCGGTACTGACAGGGATTCTATGAATTTCCGGTTCTGACCCTGAATCTACCATATTTCGGTAGTCTTAATTTCCGGTTCTGACCCTGAATCTACCATATTTCGGTAGTCTTTCGGGCAGTTTTTCGTTACTCGCACGGATTCTACCATTTCCCGGTACTGACACCGGATTCTATCCTTTTCCGGTTCTGACCCTGAATCTACCATATTTCGGTAGTCTTTCGGACAGTTTTTCGTTACTCGCACGGATTCTACCTTTTCCCCGTACTGACACGGATTCTATTATTTTTCGGTACTGACCCCTGAATCTACCATATTTCGGTAGTCTTTCGGACAGTTTTTCGTTACTCGCACGGATTCTAGCTTTTCCCCGGTACTCGCCCTGATTCTATCATTTTCCGGTACTGACCCTGAATCTACCATTTTTCGGTAGTCGTTCGGACTGTTTTTCGTTACTCGCACGGATTCCACCTTTTCCCCGGTACCTCGCCCTCATTCTATCATTTTCCGGTACTGACCCTGAATCTACCATTTTTCGGTAGTCGTTCGGACAGTTTTTCGTTACTCGCACGGGATTCTACCTTTTCCCCGTACTGACACGGATTCTATTATTTTCCCGGTACTTGACCCTGAATCTACCATATTTCGGTAGTCTTTCGGACAGTTTTTGGTTACTCGCACGGATTATACCTTTTCCTGGTACTGACACGGATTCTATCATTTTCCGGTACTGACCCTGAACTCTACCATTTTTCGGTAGTTCGTTCGGACAATTTTTCGTTACTCGCACGGATTCTACCTTTTCCCCGTTACTGACACGGATTCTATCATTTTCCAGTACTGACCCTGAATCTACTATATTTCGGTAGTCTTTTCGGACAGTTTTTCGTTACTCGCACGGATTCTACCTTTTCCTGGTACTGACACGGATTCTATCATTTTCCGGTACTGACCCTGAATCTATCATATTTCGGTAGTCTTTCGGACAGTTTTTCGTTACTCGCACGGATTCTACCTTTTCCCGGTACTGACACGGATTCTATCATTTTCCGGTACAGACCCTGAATCTACCATTTTTCTGTAGTCGTTTCGGACTGTTTTTTCGGTACTCGCACGGATTCCACCTTTTCCCGGTACTCGCCCTGATTCTATAATTTTTCGGTACTGACCCTGAATCTACCATTTTTCGGTAGTCGTTCGGACTGTTTTTCGTTACTCGCACGGATTCCACCTTTTCCCGGTACTCGCCCCTGATTCTATCATTTTCCGGTACTGACCCTGACTCTACCCATTTTTCGGTAGTCGTTCGGACAGTTTTTCGTTACTCGCACGGATTCTACCTTTTTCCCCATATTGACACGGATTGTATCATTTTCCAGTACTGACCCTGAATCTACCATTTTTCGGTAGTCGTTCGGACAGTTTTTCGTTACTCGCACGGATTCTAACCTTTTCCCCGGTACTGACAGGGATTCTATGAATTTCCGGTTCTGACCCTGAATCTACCATATTTCGGTAGTCTTTCGGGCAGTTTTTCGTTACTCGCACGGATTCTACCATTTCCCGGTACTGACACGGATTCTATCCTTTTCCGGTTCTGACCCTGAATCTACCATATTTCGGTAGTCTTTCGGACAGTTTTTCGTTACTCGCACGGATTCTACCTTTTCCCCCGTACTGACACGGATTCTATTATTTTTTCGGTACTGACCCTGAATCTACCATATTTCGGTAGTCTTTCGGACAGTTTTTCGTTACTCGCCACGGATTCTAGCTTTTCCCCGGTACTCGCCCTGATTCTATCATTTTCCGGTACTGACCCTGAATCTACCATTTTTCGGTAGTCGTTCGGACTGTTTTTCGTTACTCGCACGGATTCCACCTTTTCCCGGTACTCGCCCTCATTCTATCATTTTCCGGTACTGACCCTGAATCTACCATTTTTCGGTAGTCGTTCGGACAGTTTTTCGTTACTCGCACGGATTCTACCTTTTCCCCGTACTGACACGGATTCTATTATTTTCCGGTACTGACCCTGAATCTACCATATTTCGGTAGTCTTTCGGACAGTTTTTGGTTACTCGCACGGATTATACCTTTTCCTGGTACTGACACGGATTCTATCATTTTCCGGTACTGACCCTGAATCTACCATTTTTCGGTAGTCGTTCGGACAATTTTTCGTTACTCGCACGGATTCTACCTTTTCCCGTTACTGACACGGATTCTATCATTTTCCAGTACTGACCCTGAATCTACTATATTTCGGGTAGTCTTTCGGACAGTTTTTCGTTACTCGCACGGATTCTACCTTTTCCTGGTACTGACACGGATTCTATCATTTTCCGGTACTGACCCTGAATCTATCATATTTCGGTAGTCTTTCGGACAGTTTTTCGTTACTCGCACGGATTCTACCTTTTCCCGGTACTGACACGGATTCTATCATTTTCCGGTACAGACCCTGAATCTACCATTTTTCTGTAGTCGTTCGGACTGTTTTTCGGTACTCGCACGGATTCCACCTTTTCCCGGTACTTCGCCCTGATTCTATAATTTTTCGGTACCTGACCCTGAATCTACCATTTTTCGGTAGTCGTTCGGACTGTTTTTCGTTACTCGCACGGATTCCACCTTTTCCCCGGTACTCGCCCCTGATTCTATCATTTTCCGGTACTTGACCCTGACTCTACCATTTTTCGGTAGTCGTTCGGACAGTTTTTCGTTACTCGCACGGATTCTACCTTTTCCCCATATTGACACGGATTGTATCATTTTCCAGTACTGACCCTGAATCTACCATTTTTCGGTAGTCGTTCGGACAGTTTTTTCGTTACTCGCACGGATTCTACCTTTTCCGGGTACTGACAGGGATTCTATGAATTTCCGGTTCTGACCCTGGAATCTACCATATTTCGGTAGTCTTTCGGGCAGTTTTTCGTTACTCGCACGGATTCTACCCATTTCCCGGTACTGACACACGGATTCTATCCTTTTCCGGTTCTGACCCTGAATCTACCATATTTCGGTAGTCTTTCGGACAGTTTTTCGTTACTCGCACGGATTCTACCTTTTCCCCCGTACTGACACGGATTCTATTATTTTTTCGGTACTGACCCTGAATCTACCATATTTCGGTAGTCTTTCGGACAGTTTTTCGTTACTCGCACGGATTCTAGCTTTTCCCCCGGTACTCGCCCTCATTCTATCATTTTCCGGTACTGACCCTGAATCTACCATTTTTCGGTAGTCGTTCGGACAGTTTTTCGTTACTAGCACGGATTCTACCTTTTCCCCGTACTGACACGGATTCTATTATTTTCGGTACTGACCCTGAATCTACCATATTTCGGTAGTCTTTCGGATAGTTTTTCGTTACACGCACGGATTCTAGCTTTTTCCCGGTACTCGCCCTGATTCTATAATTTTTCGGTACTGACCCTGAATTTACCATTTTTCGGTAGTCGTTCGGACAGTTTTTCGTTACTCGCACGGATTCTACCATTTCCCCGGTACTGACACATATTCTATCATTTTCCGGTACTGACCCTGAATCTACCATATTTCGATAGTCTTTCGGACAGTTTTTCGTTACTTGCACGGATTCTACCTTTTCCCCGGTACTCCCCCTCATTCTATTATTTTCCGGTACTGACCCTGAATCTACCATATTTCGGTAGTCTTTCGGACAGTTTTTCGTTACAACGCACGGATTCTAGCTTTTTCTCGGTACTTCGCCCTGATTCTATAATTTTCCGGTATTGACCCTGAATTTACCATTTTTCGGTAGTCGTTCGGACCAGTTTTTCGTTACTCGCACGGATTCTACCATTTCCCGGTACTGACACATATTCTATCATTTTCCGGTACTGACCCTGAATCTACCATTTTTCGGTAGTCGTTCGGACAGTTTTTCGTTACTCGCACGGATTCTACACACGGATTCTATTATTTTCCGGTACTGACCCTGAATCTACCATATTTCGGTAGTCTTTCGGACAGTTTTTCGTTACACGCACGGATTCTAGCTTTTTCCCGGTACTCGCCCTGATTCTATAATTTTTCGGTACTGACCCTGAATTTACCATTTTTCGGTAGTCGTTCGGACAGTTTTTCGTTACTCGCACGGATTCTACCATTTCCCGGTACTGACACATATTCTATCATTTTCCGGTACTGACCCTGAATCTACCATATTTCGATAGTCCTTTCGGACAGTTTTCGTTACTTGCACGGATTCTACCTTTTCCCGGTACTCCCCCTCATTCTATTATTTTCCGGTACTGACCCTGAATCTACCATTTTTCGGTAGTCGTTCGGACAGTTTTTCGTTACTCGCACGGATTCTACCTTTTCCCCGTACTGACACGGATTCTATTATTTTTCGGTACTGACCCTGAATCTACCATATTTCGGTAGTCTTTCGGACAGTTTTTGGTTACTCGCACGGATTCTACCTTTTCCTGGTACTGACACGGATTCTATCATTTTCCGGTACTGACCCTGAATCTACCATTTTTCGGTAGTCGTTCGGACAATTTTTCGTTACTCGCACGGATTCTACCTTTTCCCGGTACTGACACGGATTCTATCATTTTCCCGTACTGACCCTGAATCTACTATATTTCGGTAGTCTTTCGGACAGTTTTTTCGTTACTCGCACGGATTCTACCTTTTCCCCGTACTGACACGGATTCTATTATTTTCCGGTACTGACCCTGAATCTACCATATTTCGGTAGTCTTTCGGACAGTTTTTCGTTACACGCACGGATTCTAGCTTTTTTCTCGGTACTCGCCCTGATTCTATAATTTTCCGGTATTGACCCTGAATTTACCATTTTTCGGTAGTCGTATCGGACAGTTTTTTCGTTACTCGCACGGATTCTACCATTTCCCGTACTGACACATATTCTATCATTTTCCGGTACTGACCCTGAATCTACCATTTTTCGGTAGTCGTTCGGACAGTTTTTCGTTACTCGCACGGATTCTACCTTTTCCCGGTACTGACACGGATCCTATTATTTTCCGGTACTGACCCTGAATCTACCATATTTCGGTAGTCTTTCGGACAGTTTTTCGTTACACGCACGGATTCTAGCTTTTTCCCGGTACTCGCCCTGATTCTATAATTTTCCGGGTACTGACCCTGAATTTACCATTTTTCGGTAGTCGTACGGACAGTTTTTCGTTACTCGCACGGATTCTACCATTTTCCGGTACTGACACATATTCTATCATTTTCCGGTACTGACCCTGAATCTACCATATTTCGATAGTCTTTCGGACAGTTTTTCGTTACTCGCACGGATTCTACCTTTTCCCCGATACTCGCCCTCATTCTATTATTTTCTGGTACTCACCCTGAATCTACCATTTTTCGGTAGTCGTTCGGACAGTTTTTCGTTACTCCGCACGGATTCTACCTTTTCCCCGTACTGACACGGATCCTATCATTTTCCAGTACTGACCCTGAATCTACTATATTTCGTTAGTCTTTCAGACAGTTTTTCGTTACTCGCACGGATTCTACCTTTTCCCGGTACTGACACGGATTCTATCATTTTCCGGTACTGACCCTGAATCTATCATATTTCGGTAGTCTTTCGGACAGTTTTTCGTTACTCGCACGGATTCTACCTTTTCCCCGGGTACTGACACGGATTCTATCATTTTCCGGTACAGACCCTGAATCTACCATTTTTCTGTAGTCGTTCGGACTGTTTTTCGGTACTCGCACGGATTCCACCTTTTCCCGGTACTCGCCCTGATTCTATCATTTTCCGGTACTGACCCCGAATATACCATTTTTCGGGTAGTCGTTCGGGACAGTTTTTCGTTACTCGCACGGATTCTACCTTTTCCCCGTACTGGACACGGATTGTATCATTTTCCGGGTACTGACCCTGATTCTATCATTTTCCGGTACTGACCCTGAATCTACCATTTTTCGGTAGTCTTTCGGACAGTTTTTTGTTACTCGCACGGATTCTACCTTTTCCCGGTACTGACACGGATTCTATCATTTTCCAGTACTGACCCTGAATCTACCATATTTCGGTAGTCTTTCGGACAGTTTTTTCGTTACTCGCACGGATTCTAACTTTTCCCGGTACTCGCCCCTGATTCTATAATTTTCCCGGTACTTGACCCTGAATCTACCATTTTTCGGTAGTCGTTCGGACAGTTTTTCGTTACTCGCACGGATTCTACCTTTTCCCCGTACTGACACGGATTCTATTATTTTCCGGTACTGACCCTGAATCTACCATATTTCGGTAGTCTTTCGGACAGATTTTCGTTACTCGCACGGATTCTAGCTTTTCTCGGTACTCGCCCTGATTCTATCATTTTCCGGTACTGACCCTGAATCTACTATATTTCGGTAGTCTTTCGGACAGTTTTTCGTTACACGCACGGATTCTAGCTTTTTCCCCGGTACTCGCCCTGATTCTATAATTTTCCGGTACTGACCCTGAATTTACCATTTTTCGGTAGTCGTACGGACAGTTTTTCGTTACTCGCACGGATTCTACCATTTCCCCGGTACTGACACATATTCTATCATTTTCCGGTACTGACCCTGAATCTACCATATTTCGATAGTCTTTCGGACAGTTTTTCGTTACTCGCACGGATTCTACCTTTTCCCGATACTCGCCCTCATTCTATTATTTTCTGGTACTCACCCTGAATCTACCATTTTTCGGTAGTCGTTCGGGACAGTTTTTCGTTACTCGCACGGATTCTACCTTTTCCCCGTACTGACACGGATTGTATCATTTTCCGGTACTGACCCTGATTCTATCATTTTCCGGTACTGACCCTGAATCTACCATATTTCGGTAGTCTTTCGGACAGTTTTTCGTTACTCCGCACAGATTCTAGCTTTTCCCGGTACTCGCCCTGATTCTTTAATTTTCCGGTACTGACCCTGAATCTACCATTTTTTCGGTAGTCGTTCGGGACAGTTTTTCGTTACTCGCACGGATTCTACCTTTTCCCCGTACTGACACGGATTCTATTATTTTCCGGTACTGACCCTGAATCTACCATATTTCGGTAGTCTTTCGGACAGTTTTTCGTTACTCGCACGGATTCTAGTTTTTCCCCCGGTACTCGCCCTGATTCTATCATTTTCCGGTACTGACCCTGAATCTACCATATTTTGATAGTCTTTCGGACAGTTTTTCGTTACTCGCACGGATTCTAGCTTTTCCCGGTACTCGCCTTGATTCTATCATTTTCCGGTACTGACCCTGAATCTACCATATTTCGGTAGTATTTCAGACAGTTTTTCGTTACTCGCACGGATTCTAGCTTTTCGCGGTACTCGCCCCTGATTCTATCATTTTCCGGTATTGACCCTGAATCTACCATATTTCGGTAGTCTTTCGGATAGTTTTTCGTTACTCGCACGGATTCTAGCTTTTCCCCGTACTGACACGGATTCTATTATTTTCCGGTACTGACCCTGAATCTACCATATTTCGGTAGTCTTTCGGACAGTTTTTGGTTACTCGCACGGATTCTACCTTTTCCTGGTACTCGACACGGATTCTATCATTTTCCCGGTACTGACCCTGAATCTACCATTTTTCGGTAGTCGTTCGGACAATTTTTCGTTACTCGCACGGATTCTACCTTTTCCCGGTACTCGCCCCTGATTCTATAATTTTTCGGTACTGACCCTGAATCTACCATTTTTCGGTAGTCGTTCGGACAGTTTTTCGTTACTCGCACGGATTCTACCTTTTCCCCGTACTGACACGGATTCTATTATTTTCCGGTACTGACCCTGAATCTACCATATTTCGGTAGTCTTTCGGACAGTTTTTGGTTACTCGCACGGATTCTACCTTTTCCTGGTACTTGACACGGATTCTATCATTTTCCGGTACTGACC
This sequence comes from Vitis cinerea var. helleri x Vitis rupestris, assembly GCA_945999865.1. Classification (NCBI taxonomy): domain Eukaryota; kingdom Viridiplantae; phylum Streptophyta; class Magnoliopsida; order Vitales; family Vitaceae; genus Vitis; species Vitis cinerea var. helleri x Vitis rupestris. Next base: position 33,314 of record CAMFYI010000289.1, on the reverse strand, counting down.
CTGAATCTACCATTTTTTCAGTAGTCGTTCGGACAATTTTTCGTTACTCGCACGGATTCTACCTTTTCCCGGTACTGACACGGATTCTATCATTTTCCGGTATTGACCCTGAATCTACCATATTTCGGTAGTCTTTCGGACAGTTTTTCGTTACTCGCACGGATTCTACCTTTTCCCCGTACTGACACGGATTCTATTATTTTCCGGTACTGACCCTGAATCTACCATATTTCGGTAGTCTTTCGGATAGTTTTTCGTTACACGCACGGATTCTAGCTTTTTCCCGGTACTCGCCCTGATTCTATAATTTTCCGGTATTGACCCTGAATTTACCATTTTTCGGTAGTCGTTCGGACAGTTTTTCGTTACTCGCACGGATTCTACCATTTCCCCGGTACTGACACATATTCTATCATTTTCCGGTACTGACCCCTGAATCTACCATATTTCGGTAGTCTTTCGGACAGTTTTTGGTTACTCCGCACGGATTCTACCTTTTCCTGGTACTCGACACCGGATTCTATCATTTTCCGGTACTGACCCTGAATCTACCATTTTTCGGTAGTCGTTCGGACAATTTTTCGTTACTCGCACGGATTCTACCTTTTCCCGGTACTGACACGGATTCTATCATTTTCCGGTATTGACCCTGAATCTACCATATTTCGGTAGTCTTTCGGACAGTTTTTTTCGTTACTCGCACAGATTCTACCTTTTCCCCCGTACTGACACGGATTCTATTATTTTCCGGTACTGACCCTGAATCTACCATATTTCGGTAGTCTTTCGGACAGTTTTTCGTTACAACGCACGGATTCTAGCTTTTTCCCGGTACTCGCCCTGATTCTATAATTTTCCGGTATTGACCCTGAATTTACCATTTTTCGGTAGTCGTGTCGGACAGTTTTTCGTTACTCGCACGGATTCTAACCATTTCCCGGTACTGACACATATTCTATCATTTTCCGGTACTGACCTTGAATCTACCATATTTCGATAGTCTTTCGGACAGTTTTTCGTTACTCGCACGGATTCTACCTTTTCCCCGATACTCGCCCTCATTCTATTATTTTCCGGTACTGACCCTGAATCTACCATTTTTCGGTAGTCGTTCGGACAGTTTTTCGTTACTCGCACGGATTCTACCTTTTCCAAGTACTGACACGGATTCTATCATTTTCCAGTACTGACCCTGAATCTACTATATTTCGTTAGTCTTTCGGACAGTTTTTCGTTACTCGCACGGATTCTACCTTTTCCCGGTACTGACACCGGATTCTATCATTTTCCGGTACTGACCCTGAATCTATCATATTTCGGTAGTCTTTCGGACAGTTTTTCGTTACTCGCACGGATTCTACCTTTTCCCGGTACTGACACGGATTCTATAATTTTCCGGTACAGACCCTGAATCTACCATTTTTCTGTAGTCGTTCGGACTGTTTTTCGGTACTCGCCACGGATTCCACCTTTTCCCGGTACTCTCGCCCTGATTCTATAATTTTTCGGTACTGACCCTGAATCTACCATTTTTCGGTAGTTCGTTCGGACAGTTTTTCGTTACTCGCACGGATTCTACCTTTTCCCCGTACTGACACGGATTCTATTATTTTCCGGTACTGACCCTGAATCTACCATATTTCGGTAGTCTTTCGTACAGTTTTTGGTTACTCGCACGGATTCTACCTTTTCCTGGTACTGACACGGATTCTATCATTTTCCGGTACTGACCCTGAATCTACCATTTTTTCGGTAGTCGTTCGGACAATTTTTTCGTTACTCGCACGGATTCTACCTTTTCCCGTTACTGACACGGATTCTATCATTTTCCAGTACTGACCCTGAATCTACTATATTTCGGTAGTCTTTCGGACAGTTTTTCGTTACTCGCACGGATTCTACCTTTTACCCGTACTGACACGGATTCTATTATTTTCCGGTACTGACCCTGAATCTACCATATTTCGGTAGTCTTTCGGATAGTTTTTCGTTACACGCACGGATTCTAGCTTTTTCCCGGTACTCGCCCCTGATTCTATAATTTTCCGGTACTGACCCTGAATTTACCATTTTTCGGTAGTCGTTCGGACAGTTTTTCGTTACTCGCACGGATTCTACCATTTCCCGGTACTGACACATATTCTATCATTTTCCGGTACTGACCCTGAATCTACCATATTTCGATAGTCTTTCGGACAGTTTTTCGTTACTCGCACGGATTCTACCTTTTCCCGGTACTCCCCCTCATTCTATTATTTTCCGGTACTGACCCTGAATCTACCATTTTTCGGTAGTCGTTCGGACAGTTTTTCGTTACTCCGCACGGATTCTACCTTTTCCCCGTACTGACACGGATTCTATTATTTTTCGGTACTGACCCTGAATGTACCATATTTCGGTAGTCTTTCGGACAGTTTTTGGTTACTCGCACGGATTCTACCTTTTCCTGGTACTTGACCCTACGGATTCTATCATTTTCCGGTACTGACCCTGAATCTACCATTTTTCGGTAGTCGTTCGGACAATTTTTTCGTTACTCCGCACGGATTCTACCTTTTCCCGGTACTGACACCGGATTCTATCATTTTCCGGTATTGACCCTGAATCTACCATATTTCGGTAGTCTTTCGGACAGTTTTTCGTTACTCGCACGGATTCTACCTTTTCCCCGTACTGACACGGATTCTATTATTTTCCGGTACTGACCCCTGAATCTACCATATTTCGGTAGTCTTTCGGACAGTTTTTCGTTACACACGCACGGATTCTAGCTTTTTCCCGGTACTCCGCCCTGATTCTATAATTTTCCGGTATTGACCCTGAATTTACCATTTTTCGGTAGTCGTTCGGACAGTTTTTCGTTACTCGCACGGATTCTACCATTTCCCGTACTGACACATATTCTATCATTTTCCGGTACTGACCCTGAATCTACCATATTTCGATAGTCTTTCGGACAGTTTTTCGTTACTCGCACGGATTCTACCTTTTCCCGATACTCGCCCTCATTCTATTATTTTCCGGTACTGACCCTGAATCTACCATTTTTCGGTAGTCGTTCGGACAGTTTTTCGTTACTCGCACGGATTCTACCTTTTCCCCGTACTGACACGGATTCTATTATTTTCCGGTACTGACCCTGAATCTACCATATTTCGGTAGTCTTTCGGACAGTTTTTCGTTACACGCACGGATTCTAGCTTTTTCCCGGTACTCGCCCTGATTCTATAATTTTCCGGTATTGACCCTGAATTTACCATTTTTCGGTAGTCGTTCGGACAGTTTTTCGTTACTCGCACGGATTCTACCATTTCCCGGTACTGACACATATTCTATCATTTTCCCGGTACTGACCCTGAATCTACCATATTTCGATAGTCTTTCGGACAGTTTTTCGTTACTCGCACGGATTCTACCCTTTTCCCGATACTCGCCCTCATTCTATTATTTTCCGGTACTGACCCTGAATCTACCATTTTTCGGTAGTCGTTCGGACAGTTTTTCGTTACTCCGCACGGATTCTACCTTTTCCCCGTACTGACACGGATTCTATTATTTTCCGGTACTGACCCTGAATCTACCATATTTCGGTAGTCTTTCGGACAGTTTTTCGTTACACGCACGGATTCTAGCTTTTTCCCGGTACTCGCCCTGATTCTATAATTTTCCGGTATTGACCCTGAATTTACCATTTTTCGGTAGTCGTTCGGACAGTTTTTCGTTACTCGCACGGATTCTACCATTTCCCGGTACTGACACATATTCTATCATTTTCCGGTACTGACCCTGAATCTACCATATTTCGATAGGTCTTTCGGACAGTTTTTCGTTACTCGCACGGATTCTACCTTTTCCCCGATACTCGCCCTCATTCTATTATTTTCCGGTACTGACCCTGAATCTACCATTTTTCGGTAGTCGTTCGGCACAGTTTTTCGTTACTCGCACGGATTCTACCTTTTCCAAGTACTGACAACCGGATTCTATCATTTTCCAGTACTGACCCTGAATCTACTATATTTCGTTAGTCTTTCGGACAGTTTTTCGTTACTCGCACGGATTCTACCTTTTCCCGGTACTGACACGGATTCTATCATTTTCCGGTACTGACCCTGAATCTATCATATTTCGGTAGTCTTTCGGACAGTTTTTCGTTACTCGCACGGATTCTACCTTTTCCCGGTACTGACACGGATTCTATCATTTTCCGGTACAGACCCTGAATCTACCATTTTTCTGTAGTCGTTCGGACTGTTTTTCGGTACTCGCACGGATTCCACCTTTTCCCGGTACTCGCCCTGATTCTATAATTTTTCGGTACTGACCCTGAATCTACCATTTTTCGGTAGTCGTTCGGACAGTTTTTTCGTTACTCGCACGGATTCTACCTTTTCCCCGTACTGACAACGGATTCTATTATTTTCCGGTACTGACCCTGAATCTACCATATTTCGGTAGTCTTTCGGACAGTTTTTGGTTACTCGCACGGATTCTACCTTTTCCTGGTACTGACACGGATTCTATCATTTTCCGGTACTGACCCTGAATCTACCATTTTTCGGTAGTCGTTCGGACAATTTTTCGTTACTCGCACGGATTCTACCTTTTCCCGTTAGTGACACGGATTCTATCATTTTCCAGTACTGACCCTGAATCTACTATATTTCGGTAGTCTTTCGGACAGTTTTTCGTTACTCGCACGGATTCTACCTTTTACCCGTACTGACACGGATTCTATTATTTTCCGGTACTGACCCTGAATCTACCATATTTCGGTAGTCTTTCGGATAGTTTTTTCGTTACACGCACGGATTCTAGCTTTTTCCCGGTACTTCCGCCCTGATTCTATAATTTTCCGGTACTGACCCTGAATTTACCATTTTTCGGTAGTCCGTTCGGACAGTTTTTCGTTACTCGCACGGATTCTACCATTTCCCGGTACTGACACATATTCTATCATTTTCCGGTACTGACCCTGAATCTACCATATTTCGATAGTCTTTCGGACAGTTTTTCGTTACTCGCACGGATTCTACCTTTTCCCGGTACTCCCCCCCTCATTCTATTATTTTCCGGTACTGACCCTGAATCTACCATTTTTCGGTAGTCGTTCGGACAGTTTTTCGTTACTCGCACGGATTCTACCTTTTCCCCGTACTGACACGGATTCTATTATTTTTCGGTACTGACCCCTGAATGTACCATATTTCGGTAGTCTTTCGGACAGTTTTTGGTTACTCGCACGGATTCTACCTTTTCCTGGTACTGACACGGATTCTATCATTTTCCGGTACTGACCCTGAATCTACCATTTTTCGGTAGTCGTTCCCGGCACAATTTTTTCGTTACTCGCACGGATTCTAACCTTTTCCCGGTACTGACAACGGATTCTATCATTTTCCCGGTATTGACCCTGAATCTACCATATTTCGGTAGTCTTTTCGGACAGTTTTTCGTTACTCGCACGGATTCTACCTTTTCCCCGTACTGACACGGATTCTATTATTTTTCCGGTACTGACCCTGAATCTACCATATTTCGGTAGTCTTTCGGACAGTTTTTCGTTACACGCACGGATTCTAGCTTTTTCCCGGTACCTCGCTCTGATTCTATAATTTTCCGGTATTGACCCTGAATTTACCATTTTTCGGTAGTCGTTCGGACAGTTTTTCGTTACTCGCACGGATTCTACCATTTCCCGGTACTGACACATATTCTATCATTTTCCGGTACTGACCCTGAATCTACCATATTTCGATAGTCTTTCGGACAGTTTTTCGTTACTCGCACGGATTCTACCTTTTCCCCGTACTGACACGGATTGTATCATTTTTCGGTACTGACCCTGAATCTACCATTTTTCGGTAGTCGTTCAGACTGTTTTTTGTTACTCGCACGGATTCCACCTTTTCCCGGTACTCGCCCTGATTCTATCATTTTCCGGTACTGACCCTGAATCTACCAGTTTTCGGTAGTCGTTCGGGACCATTTTTCGTTTACTCGCACGGATTCTACCTTTTCCCCGTACTGACACGGATTCTATTATTTTTCGGTACTGACCCTGAATCTACCATATTTCGGTAGTCTTTCGGACAGTTTTTGGTTACTCGCACGGATTCTACCTTTTCCTGGTACTGACACGGATTCTATCATTTTCCGGTACTGACCCTGAATCTACCATTTTTCGGTAGTCGTTCGGACAATTTTTCGTTACTCGCACGGATTCTACCTTTTCCTGGTACTGACACGGATTCTATCATTTTCCTGTACTGACCCTGAATCTACCGTTTTTCGGTAGTCGTTCGGACAGTTTTTCGTTACTCGCACGGATTCTACCTTTTCCCCGTACTGACACGGATTCTATTATTTTCCGGTACTGGACCATGAATCTACCATATTTTCGGTAGTCTTTCGGACAGTTTTTTCGTTACTCGCACGGATTCTACCTTTTCCCCCGTACTGACACGGATTGTATCATTTTTCGGTACTGACCCTGAATCTACCATTTTTCGGTAGTCGTTCAGACTGTTTTTCGTTACTCGCACGGATTCCACCTTTTCCCGGTACTCGCCCTGATTCTATCATTTTCCGGTACTGACCCTGAATCTACCATTTTTCGGTAGTCGTTCGTACAGTTTTTCGTTACTCGCACGGATTCCACCTTTTCCCCGGTACTCGCCCTGATTCTATCATTTTCCCGGTACTGACCCTGAATCTACCATTTTTCGGTAGTCGTTCGGACAGTTTTTCGTTACTCGCAGGGATTCTAGCTTTTCTCGGTACTCGCCCTGATTCTATCATTTTTCGGTACTGACCCTGAATCTACCGTATTTCGGTAGTCTTTCTGACAGTTTTTCGTTACTCGCACGGATTCTACCTTTTCCCCGGTACTCGCCCTGATTCTATCATTTTCCGGTACTGACCCTGAATCTACCATTTTTCGGTAGTCGTTCGGACAGTTTTTCGTTCTCGCACGATTCTACCTTTGGTACTGACCCTGAATCTACCATATTTCGGTAGTCTTTCGGACAGTTTTTGGTTACTCGCACGGATTCTACCTTTTCCTGGTACTGACACCGGATTCTATCATTTTCCGGTACTGACCCTGAATCTACCATTTTTTCGGTAGTCGTTCAGACTGTTTTTCGTTACTCGCACGGATTCCACCTTTTCCCCGGTACTCGCCCTGATTCTATCATTTTCCGGTACTGACCCTGAATCTACCATTTTTCGGTAGTCGTTCGGACAGTTTTTCGTTACTCGCACGGATTCTACCTTTTCCCCGTACTGACACGGATTGTATCATTTTTCGGTACTGACCCTGAATCTACCATTTTTCGGTAGTCGTTCAGACTGTTTTTCGTTACTCGCACGGATTCCACCTTTTCCCGGTACTCGCCCTGATTCTATCATTTTCCGGTACTGACCCTGAATCTACCATTTTTCGGTAGTCGTTCGGACAGTTTTTCGTTACTCGCACGGATTCTACCTTTTCCCCGTACTGACACGGATTGTATCATTTTCCGGTACTGACCCTGAATCTACCATTTTTCGGTAGTCGTTCCGACTGTTTTTTGTTACTCGCACGGATTCCACCTTTTCCCGGTACTCGCCCTGATTCTATCATTTTCCGGTACTGACCCTGAATCTACCATTTTTCGGTAGTCGTTCGTACAGTTTTTCGTTACTCGCACGGATTCTACCTTTTCCCCGTACTGACACGGATTCTATTATTTTCCGGTACTGACCCTGAATCTACCATATTTCGGTATTATTTCGGACAGTTTTTCGTTACTCGCACGGATTCTAGCTTTTCTCGGTACTCCGCCCTGATTCTATCATTTTTCGGTACTGACCCTGAATCTACCATATTTCGGTAGTCTTTCGGACAGTTTTTCGTTACTCGCACGGATTCTAGCTTTTCCCGGTACTCGCCCTGATTCTATCATTTTCCGGTATTGACCCTGAATCTACCATATTTCGGTAGTCTTTCGGACAGTTTTTCGTTACTCGCACGGATTCTAGTTTTTTTCCCGGTAGTCGCCCTGATTCTATCATTTTCCGGTACTGACCCTGAATCTACCATATTTCAGTAGTCTTTCGGACAGTTTTTTCGTTACTCGCACGGATTCTAGCTTTTCCCCGGTACTCGCCCTGATTCTATCATTTTCCGGTATTAACCCTGAATCTACCATATTTCGGTAGTCTTTCGGACAGTTTTTCGTTACTCGCACGGATTCTACCTTTTCCCGGTACTCTCGCCCTGATTCTATAATTTTCCGGTACTGACCCTGAATCTACCATTTTTCGGTAGTCGTTCGGACAGTTTTTCGTTACTCGCACGGATTCTACCTTTTCCCCGTACTGACACGGATTCTATTATTTTTCCGGTACTGACCCTGAATCTACCATATTTCGGTAGTCTTTCGGACAGTTTTTCGTTACTCGCACGGATTCTAGTTTTTTTCCCGGTACTCGCCCCTGATTCTATCATTTTCCGGTACTGACCCTGAATCTACCATTTTTCGGTAGTCGTTCAGACTGTTTTTCGTTACTCGCACGGATTCCACCTTTTCCCCGGTACTCGCCCTGATTCTATCATTTTCCGGTACTGACCCTGAATCTACCATTTTTCGGTAGTCGTTCGTACAGTTTTTCGTTACTCGCACGGAGTGTCTACCTTTTCCCCGTACTGACACTGATTCTATCATTTTCCGGTACTGACCCTGAATCTACCATATTTCGGTAGTATTTCGAACAGTTTTTCGTTACTCGCTCGGATTCTAGCTTTTCCCGGTACTCGCCCTGATTCTATCATTTTCCGGTATTGACCCTGAATCTACCATATTTCGGTAGTCTTTCGGACAGTTTTTCGTTACTCGCACGGATTCTAGTTTTTTCCCGGTAGTCGCCCTGATTCTATCATTTTCCGGTACTGACCCTGAATCTACCATATTTCGGTAGTCTTTCGGACAGTTTTTCGTTACTCGCACGGATTCTAGCTTTTCCCGGTACTCGCCCTGATTCTATCATTTTCCGGTATTGACCCTGAATCTACCATATTTCGGTAGTCTTTCGGACAGTTTTTCGTTACTCGCACGGATTCTAGCTTTTCCCGGTACTCGCCCTGATTCTATCATTTTCCGGTATTGACCCTGAATCTACCATATTTCGGTAGTCTTTCGGACAGTTTTTCGTTACTCGCACGGATTCTACCTTTTCCCGGTACTGACACGGATTCTATCATTTTCTAGTACTGACCCTGAATCTACCATATTTCGGTAGTCTTTCGGACAGTTTTTCGTTACTCGCACGGATTCTAGTTTTTTCCCGGTACTCGCCCTGATTCTATCATTTTCCGGTATTGACCCTGAATCTACCATATTTCGGTAGTCTTTCGGACAGTTTTTGGTTACTCGCACGGATTCTACCTTTGCCTGGTACTGACACGGATTCTATCATTTTCCGGTACTGACCCTGAATCTACCATTTTTCGGAAGTCGTTCGGCACAATTTTTCGTTACTCGCACGGATTCTACCTTTTCCCGGTACTGACACCGGATTCTATCATTTTCCGGTACTGACCCTGAATCTACCATTTTTCTGTTGTCGTTCGGACTGTTTTTCGTTACTCGCACGGATTCCACCTTTTCCCGGTACTCGCCCTGATTCTATCATTTTCCGGTACTGACCCTGAATCTACCATTTTTCGGTAGTCGTTCGGACAGTTTTTCGTTACTCGCACGGATTCTACCTTTTCCCCGTACTGACACGGATTGTATCATTTTCCGGTACTGACCCTGAATCTACCATTTTTCGGTAGTCGTTCAGACTGTTTTTCGTTACTCGCACGGATTCCACCTTTTCCCGGTACTCGCCCTGATTCTATCATTTTCCGGTACTGACCCTGAATCTACCATTTTTCGGTAGTCGTTCGTACAGTTTTTCGTTACTCGCACGGAGTCTACCTTTTCCCCGTACTGACACTGATTCTATCATTTTCCGGTACTGACCCTGAATCTACCATATTTCGGTAGTATTTCGGACAGTTTTTCGTTACTCGCATGGATTCTAGCTTTTCGCGGTACTTCGCCCCTGATTCTATCATTTTCCGGTACTGACCCTGAATCTACCATATTTCGGTAGTCTTTCGGACAGTTTTTCGTTACTCGCACGGATTCTAGCTTTTCCCGGTACTCGCCCTGATTCTATAATTTTCCGGTACTGACCCTGAATCTACCATTTTTTCGGTAGTCTTTCGGACAGTTTTTCGTTACTCGCACGGATTCTACCTTTTCCCCGGTACTGACAACGGATTCTATCATTTTCCAGTACTGACCCTGAATCTACCATATTTCGGTAGTCTTTCGGACAGTTTTTCGTTACTCGCACGGATTCTAACTTTTCCCGGTACTCGCCCTGATTCTATAATTTTCCGGTACTGACCCTGAATCTACCATTTTTCGGTAGTCGTTCGGACAGTTTTTCGTTACTCGCACGGATTCTACCTTTTCCCCGTACTGACACGGATTCTATTATTTTTTCGGTACTGACCCTGAATCTACCATATTTCGGTAGTCTTTCGGACAGTTTTTCGTTACTCGCACGGATTCTAGTTTTTTCCCGGTACTCGCCCTGATTCTATCATTTTCTCCGGTACTGACCCTGAATCTACCATTTTTCGGTAGTCGTTCGGACAATTTTTCGTTACTCGCACGGATTCTACCTTTTCCCGGTACTGACACGGATTCTATCATTTTCCGGTACTGACCCTGAATCTACCATTTTTCTGTAGTCGTTCGGACTGTTTTTCGTTACTCGCACGGATTCCACCTTTTCCCGGTACTCGCCCTGATTCTATCATTTTCCGGTACTGACCCTGAATCTACCATTTTTCGGTAGTCGTTCGTACAGTTTTTCGTTACTCGCACGGAGTCTACCTTTTCCCCGTACTGACACTGATTGTATCATTTTCCGGTACTGACCCTGAATCTACCATATTTCGGTAGTCTTTCGGACAGTTTTTCGTTACTCGCACGGATTCTAGCTTTTCCCGGTACTCGCCCTGATTCTATAATTTTCCGGTACTGACCCTGAATCTACCATTTTTCGGTAGTCGTTCGGACAGTTTTTCGTTACTCGCACGGATTCTACCTTTTCCCCGTACTGACACGGATTCTATTATTTTCCGGTACTGACCCTGAATCTACCATATTTCGGTAGTCTTTCGGACAGTTTTTCGTTACTCGCACGGATTCTAGCTTTTCCCGGTACTCGCCCTGATTCTATAATTTTCCGGTACTGACCCTGAATCTACCATTTTTCGGTAGTCTTTCGGACAGTTTTTTGTTACTCGCACGGATTCTACCTTTTCCCGGTACTGACAACGGATTCTATCATTTTCCAGTACTGACCCTGAATCTACCATATTTCGGTAGTCTTTCGGACAGTTTTTCGTTACTCGCACGGATTCTAACTTTTCCCGGTACTCGCCCTGATTCTATAATTTTCCGGTACTGACCCTGAATCTACCATTTTTCGGTAGTCTTTCGGACAGTTTTTTGTTACTCGCACGGATTCTACCTTTTCCCGGTACTGACACGGATTCTATCATTTTCCAGTACTGACCCTGAATCTACTATATTTCGGTAGTCTTTCGGACAGTTTTTCGTTACTCGCAACGGATTCTACCTTTTCCCCGTACTGACACGGATTCTATTATTTTCCGGTACTGACCCTGAATCTACCATATTTCGGTAGTCTTTCGGACAGTTTTTCGTTACTCGCACGGATTCTAGTTTTTTCTCGGTACTCCGCCCTGATTCTATCATTTTCCGGTACTGACCCTGAATCTACCATATTTCGGTAGTCTTTCGGACAGATTTTTCGTTACTCGCACGGATTCTAGCTTTTCTCGGTAGTCGCCCTGATTCTATCATTTTCCGGTACTGACTCCTGAATCTACCATATTTCGGTAGTCGTTCGGACAGTTTTTGGTTACTCGCACGGATTCTACCTTTTCCCCGTACTGACACGGATTCTATTATTTTCCGGTACTGACCCTGAATCTACCATATTTCGGTAGTCTTTCGGACAGTTTTTCGTTACTCGCACGGATTCTAGTTTTTTCCCGGTACTCGCCCTGATTCTATCATTTTCCGGTACTGACCCTGAATCTACCATTTTTCGGTAGTCGTTCGGCACAATTTTTCGTTACTCGCACGGATTCTACCTTTTCCCGGTACTGACACCGGATTCTATCATTTTCCGGTACTGACCCTGAATCTACCATTTTTCTGTAGTCGTTCGGCACTGTTTTTCGTTACTCGCACGGATTCCACCTTTTCCCGGTACTCTCGCCCTGATTCTATCATTTTCCGGTACTGACCCCTGAATCTACCATTTTTCGGTAGTCGTTCGGACACGTTTTTCGTTACTCGCACGGATTCTACCTTTTCCCCGTACTGACACGGATTGTATCATTTTCCGGTACTGACCCTGAATCTACCATATTTCGGTAGTCTTTCGGACAGTTTTTCGTTACTCGCACGGATTCTAGCTTTTCCCCGGTACTTCGCCCTGATTCTATAATTTTCCGGTACTGACCCCTGAATCTACCATTTTTCGGTAGTCATTCGGACATTTTTTCGTTACTCGCACGGATTCTACCTTTTCCTCGGTAGTCGCCCTGATTCTATCATTTTCCGGTACTGACCCTGAATCTACCATATTTCGGTAGTCTTTCGGACAGTTTTTCCTTACTCGCACGGATTCTAGTTTTTTCTCGGTACTCGCCCTGATTCTATCATTTTCCGGTACTGACCTGAATCTACCATTTTTCGGTAATCGTTCGTACAGTTTTTCGTTACTCGCTCGGAGTCTACCTTTTCCCCGTACTGACACTGATTCTATCATTTTCCGGTACTGACCCTGAATCTACCATTTTTCGGTAGTCGTTCGGACAATTTTTCGTTACTCGCACGGATTCTACCTTTTCCCGGTACTGACACGAATTCTATCATTTTCCGGTACTGACCCTGAATCTACCATTTTTCTGTAGTCGTTCGGACTGTTTTTCGTTACTCGCATGGATTCCACCTTTTCCCGGTACTCGCCCTGATTCTATCATTTTCCGGTACTGACCCTGAATCTACCATTTTTCGGTAGTCGTTCGGCACAGTTTTTCGTTACTCGCACGGATTCTACCTTTTCCCCGTACTGACACGGATTGTATCATTTTCCGGTACTGACCCTGAATCTACCATATTTCGGTAGTCTTTCGGACAGTTTTTCGTTACTCGCACGGATTCTAGCTTTTCCCGGTACTCGCCCTGATTCTATAATTTTCCGGTACTGACCCTGAATCTACCATTTTTCGGTAGTCGTTCGGACAGTTTTTCGTTACTCCGCACGGATTCTAGCTTTTCTCGGTAGTCGCCCTGATTCTATCATTTTCGGTACTGACCCCTGAATCTACCATATTTCGGTAGTCTTTCGGACAGTTTTTCGTTACTCGCACGGATTCTAGTTTTTTCTCGGTACTCCGCCCTGATTCTATCATTTTCCGGTACTGACCCTGAATCTACCATTTTTTCGGTAATCGTTCGTACAGTTTTTCGTTACTCGCACGGAGTCTACCTTTTCCCCGTACTGACACTGATTCTATCATTTTCCCGGTACTGACCCTGAATCTACCATTTTTCGGTAGTCGTTCGGACAATTTTTCGTTACTCGCACGGATTCTACCTTTTCCCGGGTACTGACACGAATTCTATCATTTTCCGGTACTGACCCTGAATCTACCATTTTTCTGTAGTCGTTCGGACTGTTTTTCGTTACTCGCATGGATTCCACCTTTTCCCGGTACTCGCCCTGATTCTATCATTTTCCGGTACTGACCCTGAATCTACCATTTTTCGGTAGTCGTTCGGACAGTTTTTCGTTACTCGCACGGATTCTACCTTTTCCCCGTACTGACACCGATTGTATCATTTTCCGGTACTGACCCTGAATCTACCATATTTCGGTAGTCTTTCGGACAGTTTTTGGTTACTCGCACGGATTCTACCTTTTCCTGGTACTGACACCGGATTCTATCATTTTCCGGTACTGACCCTGAATCTACCATATTTCGGCAGTCTTTCGGACAGTTTTTCGTTACTCGCACGGATTCTAGTTTTTTCCCGGTACTCGCCCTGATTCTATCATTTTCCGGTACTGACCCTGAATCTACCATTTTTCGGTAGTCGTCTCGGACAATTTTTTCGTTACTCGCACGGATTCTACCTTTTCCCGGTACTCGACACGGATTCTATCATTTTCCGGTACTGACCCTGAATCTACCATTTTTCGGTAGTCGTTCAGACTGTTTTTCGTTACTCGCACGGATTCCACCTTTTCCCGGTACTCGCCCTGATTCTATCATTTTCCGGTACTGACCCTGAATCTACCATTTTTCGGTAGTCGTTCGTACAGTTTTTCGTTACTCGCACGGAGTCTACCTTTTCCCCGTACTGACACTGATTCTATCATTTTCCGGTACTGACCCTGAATCTACCATATTTCGGTAGTATTTCGGACAGTTTTTCGTTACTCGCATGGATTCTAGCTTTTCTCGGTACTCGCCCTGATTCTATCATTTTCCGGTACTGACCCTGAATCTACCATATTTCGGTAGTCTTTCGGACAGTTTTTCGTTACTCGCACGGATTCTAGCTTTTCCCGGTACTCGCCCTGATTCTATAATTTTCCGGTACTGACCCTGAATCTACCATTTTTCGGTAGTCTTTCGGACAGTTTTTCGTTACTCGCACGGATTCTACCTTTTCCCGGTACTGACACGGATTCTATCATTTTCCAGTACTGACCCTGAATATACCATATTTCGGTAGTCTTTCGGACAGTTTTTCGTTACTCGCACGGATTCTAACTTTTCCCGGTACTCGCCCTGATTCTATAATTTTCCGGTACTGACCCTGAATCTACCATTTTTCGGTAGTCGTTCGGACAGTTTTTCGTTACTCGCACGGATTCTACCTTTTCCCCGTACTGACAACGGATTCTATTATTTTCCGGTACTGACCCTGAATCTACCATATTTCGGTAGTCTTTCGGACAGTTTTTCGTTACTCGCACGGATTCTAGTTTTTTCCCGGTACTCCGCCCTGATTCTATCATTTTCCGGTACTGACCCTGAATCTACCATATTTCGGTAGTCTTTCGGACAGATTTTCGTTACTCGCACGGATTCTAGCTTTTCTCGGTACCTTCCGCCCTGATTCTATCATTTTCCGGTACTGACCCTGAATCTACCATATTTCGGTAGTCTTTCGGACAGATTTTCGTTACTCGCACGGATTCTAGCTTTTCCCGGTACTCGCCCTGATTCTATAATTTTCCGGTACTGACCCTGAATCTACCATATTTCGGTAGTCTTTCGGACAGTTTTTGGTTACTCGCACGGATTCTACCTTTTCCTGGTACTGACACGGATTCTATCATTTTCCGGTACTGACCCTGAATCTACCATTTTTCGGTAGTCGTTCGGACAATTTTTCATTGCTCGCACGGATTCTACCTTTTCCCGGTACTGACACGAATTCTATCATTTTCCCGGTACTGACCCTGAATCTACCATTTTTCGGTAGTCGTCTCGGACAGTTTTTCGTTACTCGCACGGATTCTACCTTTTCCCGGTACTGACACGGATTCTATCATTTTCCAGTACTGACCCTGAATCTACTATATTTCGATAGTCTTTCGGACAGTTTTTCGTTACTCGCACGGATTCTACCTTTTCCCCGTACTGACACGGATTCTATTATTTTCCGGTACTGACCTTGAATCTACCATATTTCGGTAGTCTTTCGGACAGTTTTTCGTTACTCGCACGGATTCTAGTTTTTTCTCGGTACTCGCCCTGATTCTATCATTTTCCGGTACTGACCCCTGAATCTACCATATTTCGGTAGTCTTTCGGACAGATTTTCGTTACTCGCACGGATTCTAGCTTTTCTCGGTAGTCGCCCTGATTCTATCATTTTCCGGTACTGACCCTGAATCTACCATATTTCGGTAGTCGTTCGGACAGTTTTTCGTTACTCGCACGGATTCTACCTTTTCCCCGTACTGACACGGATTCTATTATTTTCCGGTACTGACCCTGAATCTACCATATTTCGGTAGTCTTTCGGACAGTTTTTCGTTACTCGCACGGATTCTAGTTTTTTCCCGGTACTCGCCCTGATTCTATCATTTTCCGGTACTGACCCTGAATCTACCATATTTCGGTAGTCTTTCGGACAGTTTTTCGTTACTCGCACGGATTCTAGTTTTTTCTCGGTACTCCGCCCTGATTCTATCATTTTCCGGTACTGACCCTGAATCTACCATATTTCGGTAGTCTTTCGGACAGATTTTCGTTACTCGCACGGATTCTAGCTTTTCTCGGTAGTCGCCCTGATTCTATCATTTTCCGGTACTGACCCTGAATCTACCATATTTCGGTAGTCTTTCGGACAGTTTTTCGTTACTCGCACGGATTCTACATTTTCCCGGTACTGACACGGATTCTATCATTTTCCGGTACTGACCCTGAATCTACCATTTTTCGGTAGTCGTTCGGACAGTTTTTCGTTACTCGCACGGATTCTACCTTTTCCCCGTACTGACACGGATTCTATTATTTTCCCGTACTGACCCTGAATCTACCATATTTCGGTAGTCTTTCGGACAGTTTTTCGTTACTCGGACGGATTCTAGTTTTTTCCCGGTACTCGCCCTGATTCTATCATTTTCCGGTACTGACCCTGAATCTACCATATTTCGGTAGTCTTTCGGACAGTTTTTCGTTACTCGCACGGATTCTAGCTTTTCCCGGTACTCGCCCTGATTCTAACATTTTCCGGTACTGACCCTGAATCTACCATATTTCGGTAGTCTTTCGGACAGTTTTTCGTTACTCGCACGGATTCTACCTTTTCCCGGTACTGACACGGATTCTATCATTTTCCAGTACTGACCCTGAATCTACTATATTTCGGTAGTCTTTCAGACAGTTTTTCGTTACTCGCACGGATTCTACCTTTTCCCCGTATTGACACGGATTCTATTATTTTCCGGTACTGACCCTGAATCTACCATATTTCGGTAGTCTTTCGGACAGTTTTTCGTTACTCGCACGGATTCTAGTTTTTTCTCGGTACTCGCCCTGATTCTATCATTTTCCGGTACTGACCCTGAATCTACCATATTTCGGTAGTCTTTCGGACAGATTTTCGTTACTCGCACGGATTCTAGCTTTTCTCGGTAGTCGCCCTGATTCTATCATTTTCCGGTACTGACCCTGAATCTACCATATTTCGGTAGTCTTTCGGACAGTTTTTCGTTACTCGCACGGATTCTAGCTTTTCCCGGTACTCGCCCTGATTCTAACATTTTCCGGTACTGACCCTGAATCTACCATATTTCGGTAGTCTTTCGGACAGTTTTTCGTTACTCGCACGGATTCTACCTTTTCCCCGGTACTGACACGGATTCTATCATTTTCCAGTACTGACCCTGAATCTACTATATTTCGGTAGTCTTTCAGACAGTTTTTCGTTACTCGCACGGATTCTACCTTTTCCCCGTACTGACACGGATTCTATTATTTTCCGGTACTGACCCTGAATCTACCATATTTCGGCAGTCTTTCGGACAGTTTTTCGTTACTCGCACGGATTCTAGTTTTTTCTCGGTACTCGCCCTGATTCTATCATTTTCCGGTACTGACCCTGAATCTACCATATTTCGGTAGTCTTTCGGACAGATTTTCGTTACTCGCACGGATTCTACCTTTTCCCGGTACTGACACGGATTCTATCATTTTCCAGTACTGACCCTGAATCTACTATATTTCGGTAGTCTTTCGGACAGTTTTTCGTTACTCGCACGGATTCTACCTTTTCCCCGTACTGACACGGATTCTATTATTTTCCGGTACTGACCCCTGAATCTACCATATTTCGGTAGTCGTTCGGACAGTTTTTCGTTACTCGCACGGATTCTACCTTTTCCCCGTACTGACACGGATTCTATTATTTTCCCGTACTGACCCTGAATCTACCATATTTCGGTAGTCTTTCGGACAGTTTTTCGTTACTCGGACGGATTCTAGTTTTTTCCCGGTACTCGCCCTGATTCTATCATTTTCCGGTACTGACCCTGAATCTACCATATTTCGGTAGTCTTTCGGACAGTTTTTCGTTACTCGCACGGATTCTAGCTTTTCCCGGTACTCGCCCTGATTCTAACATTTTCCGGTACTGACCCTGAATCTACCATATTTCGGTAGTCTTTCGGACAGTTTTTCGTTACTCGCACGGATTCTACCTTTTCCCGGTACTGACACGGATTCTATCATTTTCCAGTACTGACCCTGAATCTACTATATTTCGGTAGTCTTTCAGACAGTTTTTCGTTACTCGCACGGATTCTACCTTTTCCCCGTATTGACACGGATTCTATTATTTTCCGGTACTGACCCTGAATCTACCATATTTCGGTAGTCTTTCGGACAGTTTTTCGTTACTCGCACGGATTCTAGTTTTTTCTCGGTACTCGCCCTGATTCTATCATTTTCCGGTACTGACCCTGAATCTACCATATTTCGGTAGTCTTTCGGACAGATTTTCGTTACTCGCACGGATTCTAGCTTTTCTCGGTAGTCGCCCTGATTCTATCATTTTCCGGTACTGACCCTGAATCTACCATATTTCGGTAGTCGTTCGGACAGTTTTTCGTTACTCGCACGGATTCTACCTTTTCCCCGTACTGACACGGATTCTATTATTTTCCGGTACTGACCCTGAATCTACCATATTTCGGTAGTCTTTCGGACAGTTTTTCGTTACTCGCACGGATTCTAGCTTTTCCCGGTACTCGCCCTGATTCTAACATTTTCCGGTACTGACCCTGAATCTACCATATTTCGGTAGTCTTTCGGACAGTTTTTTCGTTACTCGCACGGATTCTACCTTTTCCCGGTACTGACACGGATTCTATCATTTTCCAGTACTGACCCTGAATCTACTATATTTCGGTAGTCTTTCAGACAGTTTTTCGTTACTCGCACGGATTCTACCTTTTCCCCGTACTGACACGGATTCTATTATTTTCCGGTACTGACCCTGAATCTACCATATTTCGGCAGTCTTTCGGACAGTTTTTCGTTACTCGCACGGATTCTAGTTTTTTCTCGGTACTCGCCCTGATTCTATCATTTTCCGGTACTGACCCTGAATCTACCATATTTCGGTAGTCTTTCGGACAGATTTTCGTTACTCGCACGGATTCTACCTTTTCCCGGTACTGACACGGATTCTATCATTTTCCAGTACTGACCCTGAATCTACTATATTTCGGTAGTCTTTCGGACAGTTTTTCGTTACTCGCACGGATTCTACCTTTTCCCCGTACTGACACGGATTCTATTATTTTCCGGTACTGACCCTGAATCTACCATATTTCGGTAGTCTTTCGGACAGTTTTTCGTTACTCGCACGGATTCTACCTTTTCCCCGTACTGACACGGATTCTATTATTTTCCCGTACTGACCCTGAATCTACCATATTTCGGTAGTCTTTCGGACAGTTTTTCGTTACTCGCACGGATTCTAGTTTTTTCCCGGTACTCGCCCTGATTCTATCATTTTCCGGTACTGACCCTGAATCTACCATATTTCGGTAGTCTTTCGGACAGTTTTTCGTTACTCGCACGGATTCTAGCTTTTCCCGGTACTCGCCCTGATTCTAACATTTTCCGGTACTGACCCTGAATCTACCATATTTCGGTAGTCTTTCGGACAGTTTTTCGTTACTCGCACGGATTCTACCTTTTCCCGGTACTGACACGGATTCTATCATTTTCCAGTACTGACCCTGAATCTACTATATTTCGGTAGTCTTTCAGACAGTTTTTCGTTTCTCGCACGGATTCTACCTTTTCCCCGTATTGACACGGATTCTATTATTTTCCGGTACTGACCCTGAATCTACCATATTTCAGTAGTCTTTCGGACAGTTTTTCGTTACTCGCACGGATTCTAGTTTTTTCTCGGTACTCGCCCTGATTCTATCATTTTCCGGTACTGACCCTGAATCTACCATATTTCGGTAGTCTTTCGGACAGATTTTCGTTACTCGCACGGATTCTAGCTTTTCTCGGTAGTCGCCCTGATTCTATCATTTTCCGGTACTGACCCTGAATCTACCATATTTCGGTAGTCGTTCGGACAGTTTTTCGTTACTCGCACGGATTCTACCTTTTCCCCGTACTGACACGGATTCTATTATTTTCCGGTACTGACCCTGAATCTACCATATTTCGGTAGTCTTTCGGACAGTTTTTCGTTACTCGCACGGATTCTAGCTTTTCCCGGTACTCGCCCTGATTCTAACATTTTCCGGTACTGACCCTGAATCTACCATATTTCGGTAGTCTTTCGGACAGTTTTTCGTTACTCGCACGGATTCTACCTTTTCCCGGTACTGACACGGATTCTATCATTTTCCAGTACTGACCCTGAATCTACTATATTTCGGTAGTATTTCAGACAGTTTTTCGTTACTCGCACGGATTCTACCTTTTCCCCGTATTGACACGGATTCTATTATTTTCCGGTACTGACCCTGAATCTACCATATTTCGGTAGTCTTTCGGACAGTTTTTCGTTACTCGCACGGATTCTAGTTTTTTCTCGGTACTCGCCCTGATTCTATCATTTTCCGGTACTGACCCTGAATCTACCATATTTCGGTAGTCTTTCGGACAGATTTTCGTTACTCGCACGGATTCTAGCTTTTCTCGGTAGTCGCCCTGATTCTATCATTTTCCGGTACTGACCCTGAATCTACCATATTTCGGTAGTCGTTCGGACAGTTTTTCGTTACTCGCACGGATTCTACCTTTTCCCCGTACTGACACGGATTCTATTATTTTCCGGTACTGACCCTGAATCTACCATATTTCGGCAGTCTTTCGGACAGTTTTTCGTTACTCGCACGGATTCTAGTTTTTTCTCGGTACTCGCCCTGATTCTATCATTTTCCGTTACTGACCCTGAATCTACCATATTTCGGTAGTCTTTCGGACAGATTTTCGTTACTCGCACGGATTCTACCTTTTCCCGGTACTGACACGGATTCTATCATTTTCCAGTACTGACCCTGAATCTACTATATTTCGGTAGTCTTTCGGACAGTTTTTCGTTACTCGCACGGATTCTACCTTTTCCCCGTACTGACACGGATTCTATTATTTTCCGGTACTGACCCTGAATCTACCATATTTCGGTAGTCTTTCGGACAGTTTTTCGTTACTCGCACGGCTTCTAGTTTTTTCTCGGTACTCGCCCTGATTCTATCATTTTCCGGTACTGACCCTGAATCTACCATATTTCGGTAGTCTTTCGGACAGATTTTCGTTACTCACACGGATTCTAGCTTTTCCCGGTACTCGCCCTGATTCTAACATTTTCCGGTACTGACCCTGAATCTACCATATTTCGGTAGTCTTTCGGACAGTTTTTCGTTACTCGCACGGATTCTACCTTTTCCCGGTACTGACACGGATTCTATCATTTTCCAGTACTGACCCTGAATCTACTATATTTCGGTAGTCTTTCAGACAGTTTTTCGTTATTCGCACGGATTCTACCTTTTCCCCGTATTGACACGGATTCTATTATTTTCCGGTACTGACCCTGAATCTACCATATTTCGGTAGTCTTTCGGACAGTTTTTCGTTACTCGCACGGATTCTAGTTTTTTCTCGGTACTCGCCCTGATTCTATCATTTTCCGGTACTGACCCTGAATCTACCATATTTCGGTAGTCTTTCGGACAGATTTTCGTTACTCGCACGGATTCTAGCTTTTCTCGGTAGTCGCCCTGATTCTATCATTTTCCGGTACTGACCCTGAATCTACCATATTTCGGTAGTCGTTCGGACAGTTTTTCGTTACTCGCACGGATTCTACCTTTTCCCCGTACTGACACGGATTCTATTATTTTCCGGTACTGACCCTGAATCTACCATATTTCGGCAGTCTTTCGGACAGTTTTTCGTTACTCGCACGGATTCTAGTTTTTTCTCGGTACTCGCCCTGATTCTATCATTTTCCGGTACTGACCCTGAATCTACCATATTTCGGTAGTCTTTCGGACAGATTTTCGTTACTCGCACGGATTCTACCTTTTCCCGGTACTGACACGGATTCTATCATTTTCCAATACTGACCCTGAATCTACTATATTTCGGTAGTCTTTCGGACAGTTTTTCGTTACTCGCACGGATTCTACCTTTTCCCCGTACTGACACGGATTCTATTATTTTCCGGTACTGACCCTGAATCTACCATATTTCGGTAGTCTTTCGGACAGTTTTTCGTTACTCGCACGGCTTCTAGTTTTTTCTCGGTACTCGCCCTGATTCTATCATTTTCCGGTACTGACCCTGAATCTACCATATTTCGGTAGTCTTTCGGACAGATTTTCGTTACTCGCACGGATTCTAGCTTTTCTCGGTAGTCGCCCTGATTCTATCATTTTCCGGTACTGACCCTGAATCTACCATATTTCGGTAGTCGTTCGGACAGTTTTTCGTTACTCGCACGGATTCTACCTTTTCCCCGTACTGACACGGATTCTATTATTTTCCGGTACTGACCCTGAATCTACCATATTTCGGCAGTCTTTCGGACAGTTTTTCGTTACTCGCACGGATTCTAGTTTTTTCTCGGTACTCGCCCTGATTCTATCATTTTCCGGTACTGACCCTGAATCTACCATATTTCGGTAGTCTTTCGGACAGATTTTCGTTACTCGCACGGATTCTACCTTTTCCCGGGTACTGACACGGATTCTATCATTTTCCAGTACTGACCCTGAATCTACTATATTTCGGTAGTCTTTCGAACAGTTTTTCGTTACTCGCACGGATTCTACCTTTTCCCCGTACTGACACGGATTCTATTATTTTCCGGTACTGACCCTGAATCTACCATATTTCGGTAGTCTTTCGGACAGTTTTTCGTTACTCGCACGGCTTCTAGTTTTTTCTCGGTACTCGCCCTGATTCTATCATTTTCCGGTACTGACCCTGAATCTACCATATTTCGGTAGTCTTTCGGACAGATTTTCGTTACTCGCACGGATTCTAGCTTTTCTCGGTAGTCGCCCTGATTCTATCATTTTCCGGTACTGACCCTGAATCTACCATATTTCGGTAGTCGTTCGGACAGTTTTACCTTACTCGCACGGATTCTACCTTTTCCCCGTACTGACACGGATTCTATTATTTTCCGGTACTGACCCTGAATCTACCATATTTCGGCAGTCTTTCGGACAGTTTTTCGTTACTCGCACGGATTCTAGTTTTTTCTCGGTACTCGCCCTGATTCTATCATTTTCCGGTACTGACCCTGAATCTACCATATTTCGGTAGTCGGTTCGGACAGTTTTTCGTTACTCGCACGGATTCTACCTTTTCCCCGTACTGACACGGATTCTATTATTTTCCGGTACTGACCCTGAATCTACCATATTTCGGCAGTCTTTCGGACAGTTTTTCGTTACTCGCACGGATTCTAGTTTTTTCTCGGTACTCGCCCTGATTCTTTCATTTTCCGGTACTGACCCTGAATCTACCATATTTCGGTAGTCTTTCGGACAGATTTTCGTTACTCGCACGGATTCTACCTTTTCCCGGTACTGACACGGATTCTATCATTTTCCAGTACTGACCCTGAATCTACTATATTTCGGTAGTCTTTCGGACAGTTTTTCGTTACTCGCACGGATTCTACCTTTTCCCCGTACTGACACGGATTCTATTATTTTCCGGTACTGACCCTGAATCTACCATATTTCGGTAGTCTTTCGGACAGTTTTTCGTTACTCGCACGGATTCTAGTTTTTTCTCGGTACTCGCCCTGATTCTATCAATTTCCGGTACTGACCCTGAATCTACCATATTTCGGTAGTCTTTCGGACAGATTTTCGTTACTCGCACGGATTCTAGCTTTTCTCGGTAGTCGCCCTGATTCTATCATTTTCCGGTACTGACCCTGAATCTACCATATTTCGGTAGTCTTTCGGACAGTTTTTCGTTACTCGCACGGATTCTAGCTTTTCCCGGTACTCGCCCTGATTCTAACATTTTCCGGTACTGACCCTGAATCTACCATATTTCGGTAGTCTTTCGGACAGTTTTTCGTTACTCGCACGGATTCTACCTTTTCCCGGTACTGACACGGATTCTATCATTTTCCAGTACTGACCCTGAATCTACTATATTTCGGTAGTCTTTCAGACAGTTTTTCGTTACTCGCACGGATTCTACCTTTTCCCCGTATTGACACGGATTCTATTATTTTCCGGTACTGACCCTGAATCTACCATATTTCGGTAGTCTTTCGGACAGTTTTTCGTTACTCGCACGGATTCTAGTTTTTTCTCGGTACTCGCCCTGATTCTATCATTTTCCGGTACTGACCCTGAATCTACCATATTTCGGTAGTCTTTCGGACAGATTTTCGTTACTCGCACGGATTCTAGCTTTTCTCGGTAGTCGCCCTGATTCTATCATTTTCCGGTACTGACCCTGAATCTACCATATTTCGGTAGTCGTTCGGACAGTTTTTCGTTACTCGCACGGATTCTACCTTTTCCCCGTACTGACACGGATTCTATTATTTTCCGGTACTGACCCTGAATCTACCATATTTCGGTAGTCTTTCGGACAGTTTTTCGTTACTCGCACGGATTCTAGCTTTTCCCGGTACTCGCCCTGATTCTAACATTTTCCGGTACTGACCCTGAATCTACCATATTTCGGTAGTCTTTCGGACAGTTTTTCGTTACTCGCACGGATTCTACCTTTTCCCGGTACTGACACGGATTCTATCATTTTCCAGTACTGACCCTGAATCTACTATATTTCGGTAGTCTTTCAGACAGTTTTTCGTTACTCGCACGGATTCTACCTTTTCCCCGTACTGACACGGATTCTATTATTTTCCGGTACTGACCCTGAATCTACCATATTTCGGCAGTCTTTCGGACAGTTTTTCGTTACTCGCACGGATTCTAGTTTTTTTCTCGGTACTCCGCCCTGATTCTATCATTTTCCGGTACTGACCCTGAATCTACCATATTTCGGTAGTCTTTCGGACAGATTTTCGTTACTCGCACGGATTCTACCTTTTCCCGGTACTGACACGGATTCTATCATTTTCCAGTACTGACCCTGAATCTACTATATTTCGGTAGTCTTTCGGACAGTTTTTCGTTACTCGCACGGATTCTACCTTTTCCCCGTACTGACACGGATTCTATTATTTTCCGGTACTGACCCTGAATCTACCATATTTCGGTAGTCTTTCGGACAGTTTTTCGTTACTCGCACGGATTCTACCTTTTCCCCGTACTGACACGGATTCTATTATTTTCCCGTACTGACCCTGAATCTACCATATTTCGGTAGTCTTTCGGACAGTTTTTCGTTACTCGCACGGATTCTAGTTTTTTCCCGGTACTCCGCCCTGATTCTATCATTTTCCGGTACTGACCCTGAATCTACCATATTTCGGTAGTCTTTCGGACAGTTTTTCGTTACTCGCACGGATTCTAGCTTTTCCCGGTACTCGCCCTGATTCTAACATTTTCCGGTACTGACCCTGAATCTACCATATTTCGGTAGTCTTTCGGACAGTTTTTTCGTTACTCGCACGGATTCTACCTTTTCCCGGTACTGACACCCGGATTCTATCATTTTCCAGTACTGACCCTGAATCTACTATATTTCGGTAGTCTTTCAGACAGTTTTTCGTTTCTCGCACGGATTCTACCTTTTCCCCGTATTGACACGGATTCTATTATTTTCCGGTACTGACCCTGAATCTACCATATTTCGGTAGTCTTTCGGACAGTTTTTCGTTACTCGCACGGATTCTAGTTTTTTCTCGGTACTCGCCCCCTGATTCTATCATTTTCCGGTACTGACCCTGAATCTACCATATTTCGGTAGTCTTTCGGACAGATTTTCGTTACTCGCACGGATTCTAGCTTTTCTCGGTAGTCGCCCTGATTCTATCATTTTCCGGTACTGACCCTGAATCTACCATATTTCGGTAGTCGTTCGGACAGTTTTTCGTTACTCGCACGGATTCTACCTTTTCCCCGTACTGACACGGATTCTATTATTTTCCGGTACTGACCCCTGAATCTACCATATTTCGGTAGTCTTTCGGACAGTTTTTCGTTACTCGCACGGATTCTAGCTTTTCCCGGTACTCGCCCTGATTCTAACATTTTCCGGTACTGACCCTGAATCTACCATATTTCGGTAGTCTTTCGGACAGTTTTTCGTTACTCTCGCACGGATTCTACCTTTTCCCGGTACTGACACGGATTCTATCATTTTCCAGTACTGACCCTGAATCTACTATATTTCGGTAGTCTTTCGGACAGTTTTTCGTTACTCGCACGGATTCTACCTTTTCCCCGGTACTGACACGGATTCTATCATTTTCCAGTACTGACCCTGAATCTACTATATTTCGGTAGTCTTTCAGACAGTTTTTCGTTACTCCGCACGGATTCTACCTTTTCCCCGTACTGACACGGATTCTATTATTTTCCGGTACTGACCCTGAATCTACCATATTTCGGCAGTCTTTCGGACAGTTTTTCGTTACTCGCACGGATTCTAGTTTTTCTCGGTACTCGCCCTGATTCTATCATTTTCCGGTACTGACCCTGAATCTACCATATTTCGGTAGTCGTTCGGACAGTTTTTCGTTACTCGCACGGATTCTACCTTTTCCCCGTACTGACACGGATTCTATTATTTTCCGGTACTGACCCTGAATCTACCATATTTCGGCAGTCTTTCGGACAGTTTTTCGTTACTCGCACGGATTCTAGTTTTTTCTCGGTACTCCGCCCTGATTCTTTCATTTTCCGGTACTGACCCTGAATCTACCATATTTCGGTAGTCTTTCGGACAGATTTTCGTTACTCGCACGGATTTCTACCTTTTCCCGGTACTGACACGGATTCTATCATTTTCCAGTACTGACCCTGAATCTACTATATTTCGGTAGTCTTTCGGACAGTTTTTCGTTACTCGCACGGATTCTACCTTTTCCCCGTACTGACACGGATTCTATTATTTTCCGGTACTGACCCCTGAATCTACCATATTTCGGTAGTCTTTCGGACAGTTTTTCGTTACTCGCACGGATTCTAGTTTTTTCTCGGTACCTCGCCCTGATTCTATCAATTTCCGGTACTGACCCTGAATCTACCATATTTCGGTAGTCTTTCGGACAGATTTTCGTTACTCGCACGGATTCTAGCTTTTCTCGGTAGTCGCCCTGATTCTATCATTTTCCGGTACTGACCCTGAATCTACCATATTTCGGTAGTCTTTCGGACAGTTTTTCGTTACTCGCACGGATTCTAGCTTTTCCCGGTACTCGCCCTGATTCTAACATTTTCCGGTACTGACCCTGAATCTACCATATTTCGGTAGTCTTTCGGACAGTTTTTCGTTACTCGCACGGATTCTACCTTTTCCCGGTACTGACCCACGGATTCTATCATTTTCCAGTACTGACCCTGAATCTACTATATTTCGGTAGTCTTTCAGACAGTTTTTCGTTACTCGCACGGATTCTACCTTTTCCCCGTATTGACACGGATTCTATTATTTTCCGGTACTGACCCTGAATCTACCATATTTCGGTAGTCTTTCGGACAGTTTTTCGTTACTCGCACGGATTCTAGTTTTTTCTCGGCTACTCGCCCTGATTCTATCATTTTCCGGTACTGACCCTGAATCTACCATATTTCGGTAGTCTTTCGGACAGATTTTCGTTACTCGCACGGATTCTAGCTTTTCTCGGTAGTCGCCCTGATTCTATCATTTTCCGGTACTGACCCTGAATCTACCATATTTCGGTAGTCGTTCGGACAGTTTTTCGTTACTCGCACGGATTCTACCTTTTCCCCGTACTGACACGGATTCTATTATTTTCCGGTACTGACCCTGAATCTACCATATTTCGGTAGTCTTTCGGACAGTTTTTCGTTACTCGCACGGATTCTAGCTTTTCCCGGTACTCGCCCTGATTCTAACATTTTCCGGTACTGACCCTGAATCTACCATATTTCGGTAGTCTTTCGGACAGTTTTTCGTTACTCGCACGGATTCTACCTTTTCCCCGGTACTGACACGGATTCTATCATTTTCCAGTACTGACCCTGAATCTACTATATTTCGGTAGTCTTTCAGACAGTTTTTCGTTACTCGCACGGATTCTACCTTTTCCCCGTACTGACAACGGATTCTATTATTTTCCGGTACTGACCCTGAATCTACCATATTTCGGCAGTCTTTCGGACAGTTTTTCGTTACTCGCACGGATTCTAGTTTTTTCTCGGCTACTCGCCCTGATTCTATCATTTTCCCGGTACTGACCCTGAATCTACCATATTTCGGTAGTCTTTCGGACAGATTTTCGTTACTCGCACGGATTCTACCTTTTCCCGGTACTGACCACGGATTCTATCATTTTCCAGTACTGACCCTGAATCTACTATATTTCGGTAGTCTTTCGGACAGTTTTTCGTTACTCGCACGGATTCTACCTTTTCCCCGTACTGACACGGATTCTATTATTTTCCGGTACTGACCCTGAATCTACCATATTTCGGTAGTCTTTCGGACAGTTTTTCGTTACTCGCACGGATTCCTACCTTTTCCCCGTACTGACACCGGATTCTATTATTTTCCCGTACTGACCCTGAATCTACCATATTTCGGTAGTCTTTTCGGACAGTTTTTCGTTACTCGCACGGATTCTAGTTTTTTCCCGGTACTCGCCCTGATTCTATCATTTTCCGGTACTGACCCTGAATCTACCATATTTCGGTAGTCTTTCGGACAGTTTTTCGTTACTCGCACGGATTCTAGCTTTTCCCGGTACTCGCCCTGATTCTAACATTTTCCGGTACTGACCCTGAATCTACCATATTTCGGTAGTCTTTCGGACAGTTTTTCGTTACTCGCACGGATTCTACCTTTTCCCGGTACTGACACGGATTCTATCATTTTCCAGTACTGACCCTGAATCTACTATATTTCGGTAGTCTTTCAGACAGTTTTTCGTTTCTCGCACGGATTCTACCTTTTCCCCCGTATTGACACGGATTCTATTATTTTCCGGTACTGACCCTGAATCTACCATATTTCGGTAGTCTTTCGGACAGTTTTTCGTTACTCGCACGGATTCTAGTTTTTCTCTCGGTACTCGCCCTGATTCTATCATTTTCCGGTACTGACCCTGAATCTACCATATTTCGGTAGTCTTTCGGACAGATTTTCGTTACTCGCACGGATTCTAGCTTTTCTCGGTAGTCGCCCTGATTCTATCATTTTCCGGTACTGACCCCTGAATCTACCATATTTCGGTAGTCGTTCGGACAGTTTTTCGTTACTCGCACGGATTCTACCTTTTCCCCGTACTGACACGGATTCTATTATTTTCCGGTACTGACCCTGAATCTACCATATTTCGGTAGTCTTTCGGACAGTTTTTCGTTACTCGCACGGATTCTAGCTTTTCCCGGTACTCGCCCTGATTCTAACATTTTCCGGTACTGACCCTGAATCTACCATATTTCGGTAGTCTTTCGGACAGTTTTTCGTTACTCGCACGGATTCTACCTTTTCCCGGTACTGACACGGATTCTATCATTTTCCAGTACTGACCCTGAATCTACTATATTTCGGTAGTCTTTCAGACAGTTTTTCGTTACTCGCACGGATTCTACCTTTTCCCCGTACTGACACGGATTCTATTATTTTCCGGTACTGACCCTGAATCTACCATATTTCGGCAGTCTTTCGGACAGTTTTTTCGTTACTCGCACGGATTCTAGTTTTTTCTCGGTACTCGCCCTGATTCTATCATTTTCCGGTACTGACCCTGAATCTACCATATTTCGGTAGTCTTTCGGACAGATTTTCGTTACTCGCACGGATTCTACCTTTTCCCGGTACTGACACGGATTCTATCATTTTCCAGTACTGACCCTGAATCTACTATATTTCGGTAGTCTTTCGGACAGTTTTTCGTTACTCGCACGGATTCTACCTTTTCCCCGTACTGACACGGATTCTATTATTTTCCGGTACTGACCCTGAATCTACCATATTTCGGTAGTCTTTCGGACAGTTTTTCGTTACTCGCACGGATTCTACCTTTTCCCCGTACTGACACGGATTCTATTATTTTCCCGTACTGACCCTGAATCTACCATATTTCGGTAGTCTTTCGGACAGTTTTTCGTTACTCGCACGGATTCTAGTTTTTTCCCGGTACTCGCCCTGATTCTATCATTTTCCGGTACTGACCCTGAATCTACCATATTTCGGTAGTCTTTCGGACAGTTTTTCGTTACTCGCACGGATTCTAGCTTTTCCCGGTACTCCGCCCTGATTCTAACATTTTCCGGTACTGACCCTGAATCTACCATATTTCGGTAGTCTTTCGGACAGTTTTTCGTTACTCGCACGGATTCTACCTTTTCCCGGTACTGACACGGATTCTATCATTTTCCAGTACTGACCCTGAATCTACTATATTTCGGTAGTCTTTCAGACAGTTTTTCGTTTCTCGCACGGATTCTACCTTTTCCCCGTATTGACACGGATTCTATTATTTTCCGGTACTGACCCTGAATCTACCATATTTCGGTAGTCTTTCGGACAGTTTTTCGTTACTCGCACGGATTCTAGTTTTTTCTCGGTACTCGCCCTGATTCTATCATTTCTCCGGTACTGACCCTGAATCTACCATATTTCGGTAGTCTTTCGGACAGATTTTCGTTACTCGCACGGATTCTAGCTTTTCTCGGTAGTCGCCCTGATTCTATCATTTTCCGGTACTGACCCTGAATCTACCATATTTCGGTAGTCGTTCGGACAGTTTTTCGTTACTCGCACGGATTCTACCTTTTCCCCCGTACTGACACGGATTCTATTATTTTCCGGTACTGACCCTGAATCTACCATATTTCGGTAGTCTTTCGGACAGTTTTTCGTTACTCGCACGGATTCTAGCTTTTCCCGGTACTCGCCCTGATTCTAACATTTTCCGGTACTGACCCTGAATCTACCATATTTCGGTAGTCTTTCGGACAGTTTTTCGTTACTCGCACGGATTCTACCTTTTCCCGGTACTGACACGGATTCTATCATTTTCCAGTACTGACCCTGAATCTACTATATTTCGGTAGTCTTTCAGACAGTTTTTCGTTACTCGCACGGATTCTACCTTTTCCCCGTATTGACACGGATTCTATTATTTTCCGGTACTGACCCTGAATCTACCATATTTCGGTAGTCTTTCGGACAGTTTTTCGTTACTCGCACGGATTCTAGTTTTTTCTCGGTACTCTCCGCCCTGATTCTATCATTTTCCGGTACTGACCCTGAATCTACCATATTTCGGTAGTCTTTCGGACAGATTTTCGTTACTCGCACGGATTCTAGCTTTTCTCGGTAGTCGCCCTGATTCTATCATTTTCCGGTACTGACCCTGAATCTACCATATTTCGGTAGTCGTTCGGACAGTTTTTCGTTACTCGCACGGATTCTACCTTTTCCCCGTACTGACACGGATTCTATTATTTTCCGGTACTGACCCTGAATCTACCATATTTCGGCAGTCTTTCGGACAGTTTTTCGTTACTCGCACGGATTCTAGTTTTTTCTCGGTACTCGCCCTGATTCTATCATTTTCCGTTACTGACCCTGAATCTACCATATTTCGGTAGTCTTTCGGACAGATTTTCGTTACTCGCACGGATTCTACCTTTTCCCGGTACTGACACGGATTCTATCATTTTCCAGTACTGACCCTGAATCTACTATATTTCGGTAGTCTTTCGGACAGTTTTTCGTTACTCGCACGGATTCTACCTTTTCCCCGTACTGACACGGATTCTATATTTTCCGGTACTGACCCTGAATCTACCATATTTCGGTAGTCTTTCGGACAGTTTTTCGTTACTCGCACGGCTTCTAGTTTTTTCTCGGTACTCGCCCCTGATTCTATCATTTTCCGGTACTGACCCTGAATCTACCATATTTCGGTAGTCTTTCGGACAGATTTTCGTTACTCACACCGGATTCTAGCTTTTCCCGGTACTTCGCCCTGATTCTAACATTTCCGGTACTGACCCTGAATCTACCATATTTCGGTAGTCTTTCGGACAGTTTTTCGTTACTCGCACGGATTCTACCTTTTCCCGGTACTGACACGGATTCTATCATTTTCCAGTACTGACCCTGAATCTACTATATTTCGGTAGTCTTTCAGACAGTTTTTCGTTACTCGCACGGATTCTACCTTTTCCCCGTATTGACACGGATTCTATTATTTTCCGGTACTGACCCTGAATCTACCATATTTCGGTAGTCTTTCGGACAGTTTTTCGTTACTCGCACGGATTCTAGTTTTTTCTCGGTACTCGCCCCTGATTCTATCATTTTCCGGTACTGACCCTGAATCTACCATATTTCGGTAGTCTTTCGGACAGATTTTCGTTACTCGCACGGATTCTAGCTTTCTCGGTAGTCGCCCCTGATTCTATCATTTTCCGGTACTGACCCTGAATCTACCATATTTCGGTAGTCGTTCGGACAGTTTTTCGTTACTCGCACGGATTCTACCTTTTCCCCGTACTGACACGGATTCTATTATTTTCCGGTACTGACCCTGAATCTACCATATTTCGGCAGTCTTTCGGACAGTTTTTCGTTACTCGCACGGATTCTAGTTTTTTCTCGGTACCTCGCCCTGATTCTATCATTTTCCGGTACTGACCCTGAATCTACCATATTTCGGTAGTCTTTCGGACAGATTTTCGTTACTCGCACGGATTCTACCTTTTCCCGGTACTGACACGGATTCTATCATTTTCCAGTACTGACCCTGAATCTACTATATTTCGGTAGTCTTTCGAACAGTTTTTCGTTACTCGCACGGATTCTACCTTTTCCCCGTACTGACACGGATTCTATTATTTTCCGGTACTGACCCTGAATCTACCATATTTCGGTAGTCTTTCGGACAGTTTTTCGTTACTCGCACGGCTTCTAGTTTTTTCTCGGTACTCGCCCTGATTCTATCATTTTCCGGTACTGACCCTGAATCTACCATATTTCGGTAGTCTTTCGGACAGATTTTCGTTACTCGCAC